>WEKW01026436.1:239254-251174 GCA_013389905.1 Sula dactylatra
ATGT
Organism: Sula dactylatra; assembly: GCA_013389905.1. Taxonomy (NCBI): domain Eukaryota; kingdom Metazoa; phylum Chordata; class Aves; order Suliformes; family Sulidae; genus Sula; species Sula dactylatra. The sequence continues at coordinate 239,259 of WEKW01026436.1, forward strand.
GGAGTGGTGACATCCCCTTGTGTCCACTAAATTGCAGACACCTCCAATACTGGCGATCAATATTTTAGGGAACAAAATACTATTCTATAGCCAATATTATTCGCTGAAGCACCAAAGTATTCCCCAGAAATCTTTGACCAGCCCTGAACTAGCAGAATCTCGCTTATTTTCAAGATCTGAGCAGATTACATCACAAGGTGGTACGCTGCTGGTAGTGCATCAGTCATGCCAGGAGATTAAAGCACCGAGAGTCCCTTCCCTAAAATGAAACTCTGCATTCCTGTACTCAACAGGAGGAACTCAGACTGCAAAGGCTTTGGTTTCAAAAAGCAGAATATTTTTTGTGGACTTAAACAAGTATTACCGCAGCATAGTGAATCCAGAAACACTCATTTATTTGGAATTAACACTAATTGCATTTGAAGACAAAGACTTTAAAGATTAAAAAAGGCAGGCAAGTAAACCTCACTCCCAGACATGCTGTGACTGCTCTAAAAGGCCCATATTTTTTTCCATATGCCTCATAGTTGTATTTCCTTATGCAATTGTAATTGAGATTTAAAGTCCTGTAGTTGACTTAAACTCTCAGTCTGACTTTTGTTTCCATCTGCTTTTATTTTGGCATCAGACTGGAAAAGATTCTTGAATAGACACAAATACAAGTAAAATCTGGTGATTTCCCAAAACCAAGATGTATGAGACAATGGATGTTTAAGTCCCTCTTCTTGGGTGTCAGCTCCTGGTGAACACCTTTCTGTTGACAAATCCACATCTCCTTTGAGCATGCTGCGTGTGTAACTGGGTTTGCTCTCTAAAAAGAGACAGTAGATATCAAAATGACTTGTCGGAAAAGCATATTACATTTTTAAAGTGCAACATATTTTTTTCCCTAATTCAAAACAGCGAATGTTAAACTTAAAGACTCTTCCTCGTGCATGTTAGTGACAGGCAAAGCTCCCAGAGGGGTGACTGCCTTCAAAGACAGGTAAATGAGGGCCCATATAAAACAGCCAAGTATTGATGTTGTAGTAAAATTCAAGAAAAACACATTGGCAGACAAGTAAATTTGTCACTAATAATTTAATGTAATTTCCCTAAAACGGAGGTAATAGGTACTCAGGGAATACACCTCCAGGGTTTACATCAAATGTGCATGTGGAAAATTGTGAAATAATATTTTTTTAAAATGTAGATGCTTTGGCTGACATGTTAGTTTATGATGAAAATCGCTCTCCTGAAATGATAAAGGCGAGGGAAAAATATAAGCTTCCAAACATACACAACTTGTATCTTCTAAAACCATCCCCAAAATGACAACTCGGATACAGAGGCTGCTGAATGCCGAGATCATTTGTTTGTGTTTTAGTTTCCCCTTTAAAATGATGGACTGCAATTACCAAATAGTAATGAACCAATCATGTTGCAAACACTATTTCCTGTGTCATTCTGAGTTATAGAATCTAATATCAAGCTCATTTAAAATATTCCAAAATTACATATTTTTCTCTGCGGTGAAGTGACAGCTCAAATTGTGTTTAGTTGCAATCATATGACCATGAGCAAATCAAGTACAAAAATTTCATTTTCTCTAAGTGTTAAATGCAATACTTTTAGCTCAACTCCTACAGTGGTTCACTTTGCACCACAAAGGATGGTGCTGGATGCGGCTAAAGTATCATTATCAATTACAATGTCGTTTCTATAATTTTAAACAATACTCATACATGACTCATGTAGGTAAGATGCAGAAAAAAGAAAAAAAAACCACAGAAAAAACCCCTCTACTTCTTCAAACAGATATGGCTACTTTCAGCTATGAATTGAAATTTCACTGTGCAGGCTTAATATGATAAAGGCCTGCATGTTTTTTTTCCAGGGCAGTAAGAAAATAGGGAAGGAAGAAAAAAAAAGAAAGAAGAAAACTAAAAACAAAAAAAAAAAAAAGGAAAAATGCAGCTGCCACAAGCTCAAATACCAAACAGAGGAGGAAAGGAAACCCAGAAAAAGAAGTATTAATTGATATGAAAACCAAAACTATAGAATCTCCATCATATTATATAAAATTAATTAAGATAAACAGTCCACAATAAAGAATGTGTTATCTGCAAATACTACAGTCTGATCTCACGCTTGCATGCGCACAAACATTTCACCACTACTCAGGGAAAACCTGATCCAATTTTGCAGCCGGGCACAGTAAGACATCTCGCTGTAAACGCACCTCAGGTTTTCTTACGAACTTGCTGTTTCTTAACACCCATGTGCCAAACAGTCACACTCCCTGCTCCTATTTTCACGTCTTTGTTGTACAAGCATACATACTCTGAGATGTTACTCTGGATATATGTTTGTGGAAGAGATAATTATTCAGGAAACCTCACTTGTATTGGTCAATCTGTATATAGAACGTTATGCCGAGAGGACTGCAAAAGACCACACTGTTAATCACCAAACCCCCAGCATCATTGGGACCCAATCCTATCAACTGGGACGCGTGCATCTCCCACTGAATAAAGTACTTGGGCGCTCACCAGAGAAATTCAGCAACGTGTTGGAATAGGACTGCACGCCTGGCAATTTTTAACCTCAAAGCAGTACAAAAATGCAATGGGCTTAGAGTTACAGAGTCACCTCTCACTTCTTTGGACTGAAGTTTCTCTGCAGTCTTTCCAAAGGTTTTAAAGAAAGGCTGACTTAAAAAAGCCACCTACGTTCTCTCCCCTTCGCATGGTGAGGCCTGAGCGGTTTGTCGTACTCTGCTAAGGAATTTTCTATTGCGCAGGCTGTTTTGGGGAAAGCATGCTGCCAGTAATTAAAAATAATAATATCCTCTGACATAGACTCAGCATTTTAGTGCTTTATACCTGTTTGGCATGATTCACATTCATTGAAAATACGAGGGGTTTTGAAAGATCACACTTCTGAGTAAAAGCGGGGGAGAAGGCACGGCGTTATGTGTTGGCTTGGTAACGTCCATGTGTTCAGGGGGGAGCAGGACCATGTCACTCCTAACATTCAAACGTAAGCTCGATACAGCTTTTTTCAAAAGCAGATCATGAAATGCTTCACAAAGGACGTTAATGTATAAGGTGGTAAAATTATTTGTCCAAGGTAACACGGCTGGCCAACAGCAGAGGCAGAACTTGCATCTCCTCAGACTACACCCCGTGCTCTCTACAAGTACAGATATTATCTATTATTTTAGCAAACAGTGAAGAAATGTTAATGTTCACTTTAGTATTTTGTCTTAGTTGGATCTTCACAAACCTCTTTTTCCTGTAGTTAATTAACTTATTTCCTTGTTCTGGATCTCAACGGTTGGGCTGCATACAGAATTAATATCTGAAGTTCCATACAAACTATTCCAACGGAAGTTAAAATAATAAATGGACATTTAACTTCTGAACTAAAGGTTTAATAGAAAATGAAAGAATACCAATTATGTCTCCAGCGACTTGGTAATGTTTGAATCTTATTTGCATTCTTCTGAAACAGATTGATCTGAAACTTTTCCTAACTAAACAAAAAGGTATTTGATCCTAAATTTTGGCAAACACAGAAAAAAGCAATAGAAAGAATAAGGTAGGACATGTCTTAGTGTTTGAAGAGACAGGAAAAATAAGGCTGTTAATTGCTTAAACTGGGTTTTTCCAATGGGGTTACTATACAATAACTGAAGAGGGGTTCATATTCTGGAGTAAAATCTGTGAATATAATCTGAAAGAACAGATTTATAGCCATAGAAATTTATAAAAAGCCAAGCAAAAAAAACCCAATTCCCCCCCAAACCCATAAACTGTAGCTTTTTCTCAACATTAAAAAGAACACAAAGATCAAAGTTATCCCTCGCAAGAGCTGTTTATAGTCAGTAAAAGCACCATTAGAATGAAAAGCCATGGCTATTGCTGTCATTACCAAATACTTACAGACATGGTTTTGTTACCTGTATTTTACAGACAGCATACATACCACAAAAGAAAAATCAGTGTCATGAAAAATCAATATGTATTTAAATCTTTCTCTCCCATTTGCTGTCCCTGACTATAACGTTAGTTGTGTTTATCTGCGCATCTGTTTGTAAGTACCCAAGGTACTCAGACACCTATACAAACACAAAACACCCACAAATAAGTAAATGTCCAGAAAAATATCTTAAGAGTTTTCTCTTCTCCTTTCCTGTCTATCTTTGTACTGCTAAAACAACAAACAGGAGACAGAAAGATATTACCAGCACTTTGGTCAGAGCAGGTAAGCTAGATACCCAGATTCAAGGATTTTTCTTCTTATATGAGAAAACGTCTCTTTAAAATTGCATTACTGGCATTTATGATTCATTCTACAAATAGTGAGACTTCCACATATAAATCTGAAATTCATTTAAGATATTTTGAGTTTAATAAGAATAAAGGCACCCCATTTTTCAAAGCAATAAAGAAAGATGCACCTGCCACAAGCCTGACCACTGAACAGACGGGGAAGATACTAACTCAGTAAAGGTAAAACTCAGAAAAAAAAAATATGAATTGATATAAAAAAAAGATAGCTCATCTATCACTTCTTACTGAAAGATGCACGTAATAAGATGAATTTAAAACAATAAAAAAACACTGTCATTTTTCTCCTCCAGATTGGGAGAATCTGTGAAACAGTAATAGTGGAGAGATTTTGTGGACTATAATAGGCAACAAGGTGTGCAGCTGAAGTGTAAATTAGCCCTACCAAGGCTATGTTGGCCAACAACCTTTATCTAACCAGAAAGTGGAATTTAAGTATTTTGTAAGCTTCCATAAAATATTTTAATTACGTTATTGCAGCAACAGATTAATTAGTCTTGAATCTAGCCTGTACTCTTGTGCCTTTCATCTGCTGAGTTTCTCTGCTACTCCAGCCTTTCTCTCTAGAAACTACCCTGAGCCTGTCTCTAGCACTAACATCCTTCCTAGCACTCGGAATCTCTCTTCTACTGTTCCCCCTGCACCGTTAGGGCCAGGCAAGCACTGCAAAAGTCAGAGTAAGTCAGGTCCGTTCTTCAAGGAGACCTAAAGGGGAACACATCACGGTGATACAACTCCTTAACTACTAAAAGGCAAAGCTATCAAGATAGAAGAAATGATAAGCTATAATTTTAAGTAATTCCTTTGCAAATGATGAGCATTTTACTAATAATACTTTAGAATCTAAATTTCATCACTTACTCAACAAAACATTGAGGTAATTTAGGTTAATATGAACCTTTGCAGAATATTTAATTTCTGCCTCTGGCTATTCTCTAGTTTTCTATAATATATTGTGTATGAATCCTTTCCAGAAATGAAAATTGTATAATGGCGGCATTGTGATACAAACTGACAGCAGCCAGGAAATTGAAAGTTCAGGCTGAGGCTTCATCCTTCATTTACACCACTGTTGAGAAGGGGAAAGCAGAGATGCCGAGTTATGGACAGTGAAGGGCTTAACTTTTAATTTCCTGGATGTTATCATTTTAAATAGGAGCCTTGCTGATATTTAAATCCATCTAGGGGAGGCAAAGGGGAGGTAAGAAAAAGGAAATAATATTGTTTCTTTGAGCAACTGGCGCTGAATGGTGTGAGTCATCTGCTCCAAAAGAAAAAAGAAAAAAAATAAAAGCAAACCACAAAACACCCAAACACCCAAGGTGCACTACCACCAGTTTTCTAGAATTTTGCTGGATGATGTCAGATGATGTCAAACAGCAACTGCAGCCAGTCAGAAATGAAGCTATGCACCAGGTTACTCATACACGGACATTCAGAAACTTTAACCTACAGGGGACCCTGCTCTTCACGCAGTCAAGATTCTGCTAAAAACAGAACCGAGAAGCAGCAGTGATTTGTGAGTCCAGCTGAAGTTCCTGGGACAAGTACAAACCCAGCTTTGTGGTAATCTGGTGTACACTCTCATGCCAGCTCTGAAAACGGACGTGTTGCTGATCTCCCAGTTGAGATAGTTTTCCTTGTGATCTACGTTGAACGCTTTTGTTCTAGTAGCGCCAGACTTGCAGCATGAAAATCCACAACTGGATTTTGTCACCAGATGTGAATTGTTCCTCATCTTGATAGAGGTTTTGCAAAGAGATGCAGAAAAATTCACAAAGAATATCGCATTACGGTCAGGCAAGTTCTCTTCAATGTACTTTTGAAGCCTAAGGCTAATGATCTAGGTGAGCAGGACAGATTCTGGAGCTTGCATAACCGCTGCTACTCCATCACTGCGCATCCATGCTGTGATCCTGTATCAGGCGGCTGAGGACCCAGAGAACAGAGCAATTCCCCCAAGCCCTAGTCACACAGCCATCAGTCACGACCATCCACAGCCACTCTACGGCTTTTAGTCAGTGTCCCAGCACTTGCAAAATTCTGTCAGCCATCAATTTGTGTTTAAAAATCATCCTTGTTCATGGTCGGCATACCACCCAACGCACAGAAATCATACACTGAACCTAAAGCTTCCATATATATCTTTCAGATTGCCATAACGTTTTAGCCACACTATACTATACTGAGCACAGCATCTGGATTTCAAATCCTATTCAGACAGGTGATAGCCTGTGATTCTGGAATCAGCACATTGAACGTCTCCATGTCAAATTTTTAAGCAATGTAGAAGCTAAATACTGTGAAAATATTACAGATAGCAACTGGACCTTCATAACACTAAAGTCTTGCCATAACCCAGCAGATTCTCATGCTCTCACAAAGAAAGATATGGAAATATTGATGTTTGCTTGGTATTTCACCCCCAGCTACGATATTCTGGGCCTCTAGTAAGATTATACACAAAAACCCAGTCACTTGATGCCCAGCAACTAATAGTGTTATGGTCTGGAGCAGAGCTAAAAGCACTCACATGAAAATGCAATTAATAGAAGTTGTATTTTAAAACTTTGAACAGTTATTATTCACCGAGTATTTCAATAGCTAGGTCTTACGTGAGAATGAATGATATTCATTTTCACACGAAAATGTTATGAAAATTGATTCTGAAAAAAATATAAAAGATTTTAAAGGGAAAATATTTGCATTTGATTACTTCATTTAAAAAGTTAAATAACAGAAATAGAAAAAAGGAGAAGAAAGCCCTAACAAAAGGAGAAGAAAGCCCTAACAGTTTTTCACAGACTTCATAGTAACTGCAGCAGATGAAATGGGACTTCAGAAGTGCCAGCACAGGGAGAATAGTTCAGGCATGCCTCTGATTTATTTCCCTCTTCTGCACAAAAGTGCTGACATACATCTTGAAGCGCATTTTGACATATGAATGTATACTAGACCATTTACTCCATAGGTAATTGTACAATTTCCACTGGAAGACAATTCTCGGGTCTTGTTGAAAGAATACTTTTAGTAATGGATGACACCTGAATAATTAATTCCTCACCATTCTACCAGTCTCAGATTCAGGAGTTAGTTTCTGTTCTCCTCCAAACACTGTCTGGTATTTTTCAGAGTTCATCTTTGTTATAAAGTTGAACTTCTGGGTCCTAAAGCTTAAACTCCATCTTTCAAAGGCCAAGAACATTTCATGTCCTAAATCATGGGAATGTGGAACAGCCTGTAGTTCTACATTGAATCAACTTTTAGAAATGTCACTGCTTTGTGGTTTGAATGCTGAAGTGACCCAAAATTCATCAAGGCTGAAGGTTGCTTATATGAACTTGTCAATAAGGCTCCAATTCCTATTTAATTTCTAATATACTAATCAATAATATACAATCAATAAGATAATAAACTATTTAATCAATAATATAACCAACACCTAAGCTTTTATCTAGATAAAAGTTAGTGGATCCTAAACAGACATCACCTACGAAGAAGTCTCAGAAATTAATGGTTTTACATGTCATTGCTAATTTAGTGGGACCAACTGGGCCATCAGTTAAAATACTATCAACATGGTGGGCCACTTTATTAATGAATATACCTTAATCAGGCATCTTCCCACTGCTTATACTGCAAGGTGAGAAATCTAATCTTTTCTTCACGCTGGTGACATAAAAAGTAGTTACTTAGTGAAGCTATATTAAACCCTGTAAAATGATGCACAAAATGTATCTTAATGAAGGGGACTGTCAAACCTAAAAACAAGGACCGGCAAAAGCAAGAGAATCCTATGGAATGGTCTCATGGAAACACAAGATCGCAGAGCTTCACAGCAGAGACGCTCCAACAACTTCACCCAGCGCACAACTGTACTCCCTACATTGAGATCTCGCTCCTAAAACTGACACTTGCCAGCAGCACTTGGGTGAGAAAACTGTGCTGCTGACAAGTATCTCAGTGTCAGGTAGTTAGCACAGGCCAGCGCACATTCAAGAAAATGGAGAGTGAGGATACCATAATCTTGTGGCAATATAAGCTCTTCAGCATGGCTCTAAACTTGCCACACTACATTAGCCAAATAAGAAGCTTATAAGGAAGATTTATATAAGGAAAATTTAGCAAAGAAATTGTCATCCCAGTTTGCCACATGGTCCTTGATATTGTGTTTTATTATTTATTTATCATCAGCAATGGGCTTATATAACGACTGACTAATACACTGTGTTATGTTGGGGAAAAAAAGTAGGTACTCTGGTTGCACTATCATGTTGTCATCATTACTGAAAAAAATTCACAAGCATAGGAAAAACGTATGTCCTTCCTTGCCTTGCACGGACAGAGAAGAGACAGGGACAGAAAGGATGAGAAAGATAACAGGCAGATACGTAGGAGCATTTGACATAACATATGCTGAGAGCACCGGTCACGTTAGGACTACAGCAAGTTAAAATCTGTTAGCATCCACATTGTAAACCAAAGCTAGGCACAGTTATAACATGCTCACAGAAAGTCCTTTCATCGTGCTCTGCAAGAGTTCACTAGCAATCTCCTAAAATACAAGTTGCTGGAGACTGTATTCCAGCCTTTGAACAACCGACTGCAGGCGAGATATTTAAAATTTCCCTCTGGAGTTAGAACAACAACTCATTGAAACACGTAAGGCCGCTTACCTCTAACTCGGGTGGTTAGGATACTTCTCTACTGGTAAGTCTAAATCTCCTTCAGGTGAGGAAAAATTAAAAAACAAGCAAACAATGCCCCCCACCCCACAAAAACACTGAAAACCAAACAACCAACAAAAACAGGTCTTCAGCCTTCTGGGAAAATATTCTAAACTCTAGGCTGTCTTTAAAAGTTTGGCACTGATGCTTTGAAACAGCAAGCCAAGCACCCACGTTTTATCTAGTGGCACTTTGCCTGTAGATACAGGTAAATACCTGTGGCCAGGATTTCAGGCACACTCTTTACTTCACAGCATGCTGGCAATGGCAAGTCACATTATAAGATACCCATCTCTCCTTCCAACNTAGATCATTTAAAAATCCCATGCTACCACTCTCTTCCTGAATATAGAAAAAATTGTTTCCTTTTCATGTATAAAGAAGAAGGTGCCATCAAAACCTTCTATGCCCACTATCCAAACTACCCTGGTACTACTAGGTCTTTAGCAGAGAGAGTTGCTAATTGTTGGTGAAAAAGTAACTGAAGTACCACTTGTTGAAAGTGACATCTAGGAGGTCAATGTAGAAAGGAAAGAAAGGACCAAGGGCAGAGCCTACAGATGGAGTGATGGAAGAGTCGCCCAAAATGGACCAGCAGCTTCTTCCAATCGTTGCATTGCACCAGCTAATGAGCAGAAGACTCATAAGACAGATATATTATATATATATATATGGCCCTTAAAGTTGTATTCACACAGATGTACATGATTCGATCTAACTACTGATCTGGATGACTGCCCTTTTGGCTTTCGCTGGCGACTTCCACATGGTATAAGGCTAAAAGGATGTTAGGTATCCACTATGCATTTTTCTCCCTCTTAATGCATCGGCACTTATTCCTGACCAACACTGCCTTCATCCATTCACAGGTCTTGGCTATCCTTCACAATGCAAACCTCTTCCCTTTCTCTTACCAGACCCAGCACTGGTATCTGTTGTCCTCAGTATACATGGTATTTTTGGCATGTTGGGTTCTGACATGAAATCATGGAAGCTTTTCAGGTGACAGTCTCAAGGTAGCTGCTCCACAAGTACAAGTACAGAGACCCACCAGTGCTGCTATCTACACCCAGCTCTTGCCGCTTCCAGGAAGCTGACATTAAGTAACAGTTTCATCAATGTGCTATTATGATCTAAACCAACCAGAAACAGAAGTACGATTTCCGACTGACCAAGACGACAAATACGGGATAAGGACACAGGAGCTTACTTCAAATGAAGAATGTATATTAGTCCACTAACAGAAGGCAACCCCCTCCACCGTCACACACACCTCCAACACATGATTATTTCTACCACGGTAATTATAACTGGCATTTCAAGTAGCGTAGTCATATTTAGTTTCTGGTTTTGCACTTAGAAACATACTGTAAAAAGTAATTGGCTTCTGTATTCAGCCAGAGAGCAAAGACAAACCATAGAGTATGTTTGGAAAACCTCAACATCTGGTTATGGTAATAACCTAATGAAGAGAGAATTTTAACTGACTGATTTCCTTCTACCATTCCAAATACCAATGCAAGAGAGATGTCAGCAAACCTTTGTTAGTCCTTTAACATCCCAGTGATTAATTTAACAGATCAATTTACAATGAGAAGTGAGAAGGTCTGTGTCTGTGTCCTAGGACGTTCAGTGGAAAAGGGAGGAAGAACATAGGAGAGGGGCCTTATAGTCTCCATTAATGACTTCTGAAACTGGGAAATGACAACCCTGTCCTGATAATCTGCAACATTTGGAGGGAAATCTTGTAAACAAACAGGCTGCAGCATTCAGCATCAGCTTGGGATAATTACACGTAAGTGGAAAACCAGTAGAAAACTACAGCCAACCCTGTTTCAGCTACATAGTGCAAGACCAGTGACAAGAGTCTTTCAAATGACAACGCTAAAAAGCACTGGGCTACACCAGACTGCCTAGAGCTTGCACATCAAACACTCATCTACAGAGTTTTCTTTTTTTTTAAATACCATAAAAATGATTTTTAAACACCCTGATCCATAGAAATTATAGCAACAAAATAACCTGTGCAATTTTTGCTTTCAATTCACCAATCATTTCTTCAAGAAACTTTGAGCACTTTTCCCAGTTAGGGAGCAGCTTAACTCTAACAGGAATAATTGTTTTCCAACATCTTAGAAAAGCAGCTAACGGCCAGTATTTTCCTGCTTAACTTCGCCAAAGTTTCTTTCGACAGAAGTTATATAAACTGAGATAAGATCTCCAGAAGTAATTGTTAGTAGAATGAGAGACACTACGTATTGGTGGAGGAGAGGAAGCCACATCACGAGAGGGACCACGCAAGTAAAATTTTCTGATGTTCCTTTGTCTTGGAACAATGAGACAGGGAAAGGGAATGGTTTCATGGCTGCTGAATGCTGCATCTACACAGTTGTTTTCATCCTTTGTCTGTGGATCCAAGAGGGAGTATGGATTAGTGCTAGCAGGAGTATGAAAAGCAGTTTAGGAAAAAACCAAGCTGCTTCTCAGTGGTCTGAGATTTGCAAGGCTGGGGTTCACCCTCCGTTGTAAACTGTTAGAGAATTCACCAACTCAGAAAATTTTTTCAACAATAAGCAGAACTGCTTGTCTAGCTCTTGCCATTGCGCTGCATTATCTCCTGTGCTGTAATTTTAGCAACCTCTCAGCATTTTAGTGACAAAACGCCCAAGTAAAATAGCACTGCCTTTGGTAGAAGAGGCTATCGACTCCACAGTCTGAATGAGATCTTCGAAGAATCCTGAAGTACATGGACATGGGGGAGAAGGTTTTTCCTGTCAGACACAGAACAACCACATCAATTTTTTTTTTTTTTTTTTTTTTAAATAATTCATCCTGGTTTTTTTTAACCACACTTT
>WEKW01026436.1:263920-315714 GCA_013389905.1 Sula dactylatra
CACTTGATTACTATAATTTGTAACTTGTCTGTGCTGACAAGTTTCCCATTATTTATTGACTTCCCATTACTCTCTCTTTGGCGGGGGGTATGCGTGTGTGTGCTCACGCAAGGTCTTTTGGAACGGGTTTCTTTTACAAGTATGTTGACAGCCCACTCCTGCAGGTTCTTTCCTTCTGCTCAGAAAGCAATTTCCAGATAGCATTTCTACCTTTGACTTACAACACACTTCCTGACTTTCCAACGCTCCAGTTCTTAAATTCATAAGTCCAGATGATTTCAGTAATAAATTTTGTTAACGTCCAAAATTTTGCCATTTTGAAATAAAGCAGAAATTAAGTAGCAGACTACTTTGGTACTTCCATTTCATTTAAAACAAATGTAAGGCTTTGGGTTTTGCCGTAAGCAGATCTGAGGCATCTGCTAAGAAGCTCAGCCGAATGACAGTAAGATGAAGCAATCTATTGGCTATCACAGAGAATAAAACCTTTTTCCTTTATAAGCAATACTTTCTTCATGCTAGAAATTTAAGTCACACAAGTATCCACACCCAAGTTTGATTCAGGATTCAATTCAACATTCAGTTCAGGATTCAATTCAAAATTCAGTTCAGGATTCAGTATTAAATGCTTTGCAGGAACCTAGAAGAATCTTTGTTTGTGTCAAACAATTTTAGTAAAAAAATGGCTGATTATCAGTTTTATTCATGCTATTGCTTCTTATTTTATCACATTCTACTACATAATTGCCATGCAACTATCACTTTACCCCTTATTTCCTTTTTCCACAGTATATGCATTCCAAAATCATCAATCTCCAGAAAAGCAAAGTCTAATTAATATTTGTAATAACACATAAAAAATATTACCCACACTAAATCAACATAAATGTAACACCTTCATTTTCAATTTTCAAGGCCAAAAGAAATTATAATCTGGAACGAAGAACAGTTTCCTCATAAGAACCAACCACATTTTAATACACTAACAAATACCTGAAACAATAACCAATACTTTAAAAAAGAGTAATTGCCCTCTACAGATTTCAAAACATTTTAAAACAAAGAGCAAGACCAACACACAAAGACATTCAGTAATTTGACCCAAGACAACTCAAAGAAAAGAGAACTAGAGGAGGACAAAAATGTTCTCTGTTTGATGCTCTGGTTTTCCCTCACTGTATAAACAGCGCCAGCTTTACTGAGAAGCTGAAAGCTGACTACAGAGGCTTACAGCTGCCCATCTTGGCCATCACGCAATGGGCTGTCTACAGGCACTCTGGGTACAAGAACTCTTTTCCAGGTGATGATCGAAGGACTTCGGGAAAAGGCAGGTCTGAGGGGAAAAGCACTGTAAGAATGAGAGAGTTGTAAACTGCTGCAACAGAGGAAGAAGGGGAAAGAGCTGGAGAGACTGAAGATACCAGGGACGCCGAGCAGGCCAGCTCTTGCTCCCCCGCTACTAAGCTATGTGCAGTGGCCACTTCTCAGTGACTGCTTACTCCGAGCTAAGCAGACACTGCAAAGAAGTACTCACCAAGAATCAGCTGTCAGACTGACGGCTCTGCCCCAGCCAAACGGCAGGTGCGTGTGACCTGCGTGACCACAGCCAGACGTACCGTACCTTCACTTTGTAAAAGCTGATTCCTGGTAACCAGTTACCCCGACCAGTTCCAGCAGCGGTATTCACCACGTGGCAGGTGGTCAGCAGCCAGCTCTCTGAACAACCCGCTCCTGCTGACACAGCGACAACAGGCTACCTACCACAGTGGGTTGTTCCACAGTGCCTACAAAGGCTTCGGAGCCCGAACCTCAGCCCAGTAGCAGACCTGAACAACACAGAGCTGGAGGGGCAGAGCACAGGGGAACTGCAGCAGGGGGCTCGCGTGTGCGCGACAGAGGAGAATGAAACACCAGAAGAGCAGGCTGGGATCCTGGTTTGGGACACCTGAAGAAAGGAGGGCATAAAAAGCATTGCTAACATGAAAGCACGATCCAACATTAGTGAATTTAGATGTCTGTTCCTCACAGGACCAAAACAGGAGTTCTGCGCTCCTGCTCTGACAGGATAGCAGAGGAGATGGGAAATCTGACTAGATGGATCAGCCAGGCAATTCTGAAGTCCCAGATGTTGAATGAAGGAAACCATATTGAGAAACTAAGAAAAGGCCAATACGGACTGTCACGAAAACAAACAAATTAGATGCTGGCTTTAAAAGCCATCTATTTGCTGTCCCCTTCTTATAATCTTTTTTTCTTTCTAACCACTTAAAAGGTTGCTTGCATGAGCATAGCAGAACAGCAAAGCTGTTAGGAAGTATGTGTTTTCAGGGAACAGAAACACAGTGTGAAAATAATAAAAAGTATTTAAGATAAATAATTAAGCAAGATTTATGAAAGTGCTTTCAAATTTCTTCAGACACTATTTTCTCCTCTCAAAGAAACCTGATAGCAAATGTAAAAATTATTTTCCTTCCAGTATTAGTTGTTTTCAATATTAACATAGAAAATCCTGACCACTACCAATTTAAAAACACAACAAAATTATACGATAAGAGGTTTGGAGACAAACGTATGCAACTACTCTGTGCAGAAAGGGTACTGTAACTTGCTTCCTGTGCTTGAGAGATCACTTTTGCTAGGTCTATAAAAATAAGATGTCAAAATCTTCTAGAGTTAATAATCTTTGTACTTCAGTGGCATAATTAGCTGATTTTTTTTTACACCAAGGAGTTATTGAAAAAACAGTTGAAACCTGCAGAAGGATGCTCCTGCACAGAGCAGTAACTGACGGGCAGCTCTTTGGCTGACTAAATGAACAAAGGGCTCCTGTGGATTTTAATAACACTGATCCACTTATGAATCATAAATGATACAGAAGTCCTTTTGCATCTTTGAGATTTTCAAGATGNATCATGATTTTTTTTTCTCCTTTAAGAAAACAACTGCATTTGATGTGTGTGTGACATGGATATCCTATTAGAGCCAATTTTTTAGATTTGCTGCCATAGGTAAGGTTTGTGAACGAGAGAAGTATAGCAGGTTTTTCATACACTTTCACAATTCTCTGAAATATTGCATAGGAAAGATGAGAACAGACTTAGCAGCAGGGCAGTAAGGCCTGAAACTAACTGACACCACAGGATTATAATTTCTCATGGTTTAAAATAATTTTATTGGACTTTTTAAGATTTATATTAAAAAAGGTTAATTAATATATAGTATCTACTGTAACCATAAGCCTATAACAAAGTGTAAATAGATGTAGCTGGGGTGTAAGAGTAATGTATATTTATAAAAGAAGCAGCTAATGTTTTCAGAAGAAAAAGCCTAGGCAGCATGTGCTTTTTTGACTCTAGGAAGTGATGAGAAAACATTTCTTCAAGCTAAGTAACTCCAAGCTTTTCTGAATATACTGAATACTTTTATTAGTCACAACGCCCTCTTATCTAGACATATTTCTTACACTATGTTCATACACTATATACACATAATTCTGTATATTTACATGTATGTAGTTATCTGTGCACACATTCCTTAAATAAAAATTCAAAACCACATTTTCAGAATGACAGAGGCATATCAAACTCAAATGCTAGGAAATACAAATGTTTAACTAACCAGGACAATATTCCTTTGGATTCTTGTATGTGTGCTTTGATTGAAATAATCCCATTTTTCCCCACAGGACCCATATGTCATTAAGTGCAGGAAAAAAGTTTGGGCGACTAAGAAGGAAAACTGACAAAGAAGGTTCTGTCCCTACCACTGCCCAAGAGTTCCTACTCTGCATCAACCATGCAAATACATGACACACCCCACAAAACTTGAGCTCTTGATTCCCCGCTGGATATCGCTCTTACCTCCGCTGTAGTTCCTAAACCCACTACACCTCTCAAACAAACTACTTCACTGGACACCTGATCTTGAATCCTATGATTCAGCTTTTAAAATTTTCACTTCAGGAAAGGTCAAAGCATTCTCACCACCACCATCGTATCCATATGACATACTGTAAAGTAGTAATGCTTAGGCTCAAACAAAAACATGTAAAAACCTAGAGAACTTCTTTAGGATATTTATTGATGCAGCAACTTAAAAGATTTTTCTAACAAATTTTTGTTAAAAATTAAAAGTTAGCATTTCTGAAATAGTATTAGAACAAATAGCCTCTCACAGCTGTGATTTCATAGGCAGCAATGGCTGCACTCACTCTGTGCACCAGACAGGAATGTTTCATTTCATACATCATTTAAAACTTGCTGCAGTGATTCCACAAACCTATACTATTAGCACAAAGTGAAGAGAAGCCTTCTTTCCTGCCCCCCCCCCCCCAAGTTATTTTGGCCAAAATTCGACTGCACAGGTAGACCACCATAGCACTGATGACAGAGAAGCAAAGCATACTTAGTACTAGATAACAAAGAAAAAAAGTTCTTACATTCTCATATATAATATCACATATTGTATTTGAATACATAAAAATAAAATTATACTGTCTACATAATCAGCAAACTTACTGCAGAAACAATATTCCATAGCAAGCAACCAGCTAATGCACACAGTTGTTTCAATATTTTTAAACACAGATTTGCATTTATATCATATTTTTGGAAATTACTCTCCCAGGACAGTGTAAGAGTCTGGAACAAAGCTTCTCCCTGCAAAAACGCATATTCAGACAGAGATCACCTGCATATTCTGTGGCCATTAACACAGGCAGATCACTTACTGCTGCAACTGCCCCGGAAACAATTATGAAGACTCTCATTATTGCTGAAGTTATTATTGTTGGTATGGTCTTTAAATGCTCAAATATAGAGCTATGTTCTGAAAATGCATAATTCACTAACCTACATACTAAAAAGCCTTAAACTCACACTGTGGCCGCAATTCATACACCTCCAGACTGTCTTAGACTGAAAGCTGAAAAAATGGACAGCTTTTACATAAAGCTCATTTATATAATAATAAATACTTGCACCTTGAACTCAGCCTGGAAACACAAAGGAAGAGTGTTTCTCACCATATATGAAGGATGTCTGGACTGTGGTGTGTAACACGGGACACTCACTTCCTGGGCATTAATTCAGTAATTCCACTTCTCGTACAGGATAAATCCAGAAAGTAGCTAGCACAAATAAATGAAAAACAGAAATTTAGCAGGGGTTGGATGTGAACATACAGAATTTTTTTGTGTCTGTTTGACTGACAAAAATATCTGCTATGGTCTTCCTTTCTAGTCTAAAAGTAAAGGTATGTTATGAGAGAGGTTGCAACAGTGCTAGTTTGGTTCCACACCAGTATATATTGGGATCACGCTAATACTGGCACCTCACATGCATACAATGTCAGAACATTTGGACAGCAGTAATACTGCATGCACGTGGTGTCAATCTACTGTCACCTCCTGCGCGTCTCTGCACAGCCTGGTCCCCCACTTGCCAGAAGGCATGCAAAGCAGGCCGTCACCCCCAGCCCACCCTTCCCCTTCCTCCAGCACCCAGCCACTGCTTGGGGACACGGTGGGCAGGCGTCTGCATGGCAGCACAGCCAGAGCCAGCTCGGCTGTCTTCAGCCACCTCGCGCCTGTTTGGCACACGAATTCCCCACGCTGTAGGGTAGAGCACAGCTACCTGCTCTGCTCAGTGCCACGAAGGTGATGTTGCTACAAATCATTCTGTGACATGGGACGGCAGACCTGGCTGGAGAAGCAGCGCCATGGTCACGGCCAGGCAGTCTAAAGGGACGTGAGGAGCTGACTTCAGCCTTGCAGACTCAGGTTTGCCCTCCTTTTGTATGGCAAAGCCAAACTTACCTCAGATTAGACTATGAGCACAGGACGGGTTTGTGCTCACCCCAGTCTTGAGTTTATGCTCAAAAGACACTGTGGACATGGCCAAACAGAGTGCTGGTCTCCAAACACCTTGTGTTCCTGCCCTCATATAAAAGCCCAATCAGCCCAAGTTACTTCTGTAATCTATATTTCTGCATGGAAAAAACAACAGAAAGCTACCAAGCAAACAGACCCCTTCTTTCTACTCCTTAATGTATGGATACAGAGACTGAAAAATGCGAACCAAATTGTAACAAAAGCTGCAGATGGAAGAACACCTTTGAAGAAAGCACCAGTTAATATTTTCGAAAAGGTAAGGCCCAAGAGTCAATCATTATAAACCACATGGAAGAGGCACTAAATATAGATTTTATGACTCTCTTCCTTTTGCGTGTCAAAACAATATTTTAATTTTATTTTTCAATCTGCCAATCAGGGCAAAACTAATCACCAAAAATGTGTTTTACCTTTCGAACATCTATCACATCTTAAAATTGCCCATGTCAAATAGACAGAATAGGGGTACATGGACAGTTTTCACAGATTCCTCAGATTCCTGAGCTTGAAAATGAAAATATACAGATATTAATAATGACTGGATGTTTCAATTCTTAAATTTCTTGTCTCTGGAAAAGATTTTACAGAGGAAAAGAAGCTTCAAGCAGTAAGCAGATACATTATATTTCCCTTTTAAAAAGTTGAAAACAGATTGCAGATTTTGCAAGATAAGATGGTCTAAAAGAGGTACTGCAATTTTAAATAGTCCAAACATATCTTGTCATCTTCAAACACTGAACTATATTAGATTACAATCTCAATTAATATCTGAGATTATGTCTATCAGTGAAAAGTGACATCATTTACAACTAACATAATAGCATGCTGCTCCAGAGCGAGGAGCTCTCTGCACTCGGCTAGATGCCTAGAATTTCCCTGCTCCTCTGATCTTAGCTATAAAAAACATTGTTATTCTTCTCTGATGTTTCCTGGATTGAAGGAGATAAAAATATGGAAGGAGAAGGAGGTCACTTGCAATGAGAGGCGTTTCCACTGGGCAGATACCACCACAAAAACAGAGCAGGGAGCTGCACACAACAGAAAATGAGTCTGAAAATACAAACAAACCAAAACCCAACAGGATAAAGAGAAGTCTAAATAGATTGGGGACCCACAGCATAAGTAAGAATCTAATCCCCAAAAGTGGCAGAGGGAAAAGGAGGCAGGAAAAAAAACTTAAATATGGAAGGCGCGACTGGAGAATCAAGGGGGGGGGGTGTGTCTCTGTGGAGCTAGATGCAGGATCCAGGAAGCAAGGGGAAATGAATCCAGAGAGAAACAGAGAATCCAGGATGGTGCTTTTGAACAAGATACACCTGGATTCGAAAAACAACTGAATGTGATGGCGGATAAGCATGCTACAGTTCCACTTAGTGGGAGCACCTGACCTCAGCACAGCTTACCACCACACCCCACAGTACCCAGGGCCACCAACAGTGCCCCAAGCAACGTCACCCTCCAGCTGCGTACCTGAAGAGAACACCACCTTCAGGAGTGGGAACCACTATGCAATTTTCCACTCATTAATGTGTATTAAAATGAACATAGATCAAGAACTTTTCTTCTCCACATCAACAGCCATAGCACTGTAATCATGTGGAAAATACCTTCAAAAATAATTTCTTAGATACAATGAGGAAAGCTACTAGATAATTCTTCATACTATTAACACTCACAGTTAAATACAAAGTTACATAACACCCAAGTTCATTATCCATTTGCTGGCTCTGCAGCAAAGTCTTATTTGTTCTTTCAGAAATTTTTAGTAAACCCTAAGAGTATATACTGATACACCCTTCTTTTCAGTGAACACCAAAATATTTCTTGAAGCACTGTGACCCTGAAAAACTTTGATTTTAAGTAAATTAAAGGACAAGCTACAATGATAACGTGAATATTCCTATTATTTTTCACATGCCGGAACACATGTAAGTTATCAAAATGTGGTGACTCATATGAATCAAAGGTTTTTGAGTTATGAGAATTTTTGTGAGCAGCACAGTATGGGAACACAAGAAAGGTTATAAAATATAAGACCTTTCAATGACAGCTTGTGGAAAGCTTCCCAAATTGCTTGTCCACGTGCAATGAAACAACCAGCCATGTGATGAAAGATTTTACTAAACATGAAATAAATACAAATGGTTATCTAGTTACATTTATGCAGCAAGTATGTAAAACTGCTTGTCTACATTCACAGCACAGTTTCCTGAAAATACCGGGCTCAGATACAAGCCACTGACACTACAGTGTCATTAGCTGAAAACTTAAAGGTAACTTACATGTGCTGACTAATACTGCATAATTAAAACAGGTACGAGTCAGAAAAAAGGAGTCAACCATTTCTATGGATTCCTCTGTTAAAGGCTCCACAGGCTCTCCTACATCAAAGAGGTAACGGCTCTACTACCAATGCCATTATGCTTCACAAAATAAGTACACCCAAAGAACTCAACAGCAACAAGGCACAAAGAAGTGTGCGACCCCTCGGCTGCCAGGATCCCTGCCTTGCCCTTCTCCCTCCAACGCTGCTTCGCTGTAGGTGTTAGCATGTGGACAGGTGCAAACAAGATTTGGTGTTAGCAAATAAGAATTAATAAACCAGCAGACATCTGATATAGCAGTGCATCTACAAGAATTTTGCAGCTACCTATATTATTTTTGCCACAGTACTGTCTGCATAACCTTGAATTGCGAATGCTTACCTGAATGTAGCAAGCAAGCATGTCAATGCAGACTATGGCAGGAAAGATCTATAGCTCTAAACTGTTCCACCTTCATCATGAACTTCTCAACTCAAAAATCAATAAAATATTGAGTAATAAACAATGAGCCAGAAATATTCTTAAAAAAAAAAACCCACCACACACACACCAATACCCAACTTTATCCAGAATTGTGAATCATGGAGCCTACACATTTTCCAACATAAGTTCAGGAAATAAAAATGTCATTAAAGCTTTAGCCAAAATTTCTAATTCATCAAGGGACAATGTTCTGAATACCAATGAATTTCATGAAAAAGAAGCATTTTTTTTCTTGTCTGCACGTCTGTAAAATATCTCTTAGGTTACAAAACCAAATCTGATGACACTGAAAAGTCTTTCAGGAACAAAGACAGATGAGTAAAACAACCACCAGATCTCTTTAATTCCATGCAAAAGTGTCAACAGCAAAATCACTGCATCTCTCCCATAGCAGAATATTAAATAGTTCATTAATATCCATTTTCCCTTCTTCTCTTTTCAGAGGCTACTAACACTGTTTCTGTTTGATTTTACATGAGTTAAACTCCTCCCAAATGAAACAGGTACAAGTATCTTGAAAGAACACTCAAGTGTACATCATTCAAGACCTTGGCAGGCCCTATCTCTGTGAAACAACAATAGCATCCCACTAATAACAATGACTTGCTTAACTATTCATTTTTGTAAATAATGGAACTGAAAATTATCTAGTGATGGATTTACACTTTTACAATGCATCTCAGGGATGAAAATGAATAGGGACGAAGAAATTATGTATATTACTATGGGTGACACACAGAACTTAAGATTCTAGCTAGCTCCACAGAAGAACACAAGCTGGAAAATGTGGCACTAGAATTTTTAGCATTTTACCTTTGTCTAATACTACTTTGAGACATCCTATATGTATTATTTGTATTAAAGTAGCACTTAAAGACTCCAATTAAAATCCAAACACCATTATATTAGGCAGAAATAGTATGAAAATTACAATAGGTGTCATAGCCATTTTAATTCCAAACAACCACAATAAATTACCTATTTCTCAGATATGCCTTCCTTTATATTGTAGTTACCCACAGAATTTAACATATTAGTTCTTATATTCAGGGGAAGCATTAAAAGGATTGCCTAGGCAGTCTTTTCAGCCTTTATTTGAAAACCATATTAATATTTCCAGCGGAGGCACACAGCCTGGAGAGTGAAAGCCTACTGACACAAGGCTTGCTTTCCTTAATCACCTTTCCTGAGAAGCCGCCCATGGTACCACAAGACCCTGTGGACCATGAGCCAAAAAATCCTGCTCCCCTGAGGTATAAGACTGCAATTTTACAGAAAATATATGCATTTAGATTTTCTTCTCATTGCTCCTCCTTTTTAGTGAATGCCTTCTTTTATTTTAGCTTAATTACTGACATACTAAACATACCAGTTTACTCTAGTCTAGGCTATTGTTTTACTATTAATATATTTGCACAGTGAACAACTTAAGTCTGAGAACTAGGTATGACCTGTTAGAAAGTCATTCCGAGCTAGAGATGCATCTTGCATATATGTCTAGCCAGCTGGATACCTCAACATCAGTTTGTTTTAACTTAAAGAAGAGGGCACCACAAACTATCGTACATACTGAAAAATAAGATTATTTGGAGGCAGGAAACCACCAAAAGTGACAACTTTTCTGGTAACAATGGAAAACACTAAGTTTCTCTACAAAAAAAGTTAATAAAAGATTACTTTGGGTTTAAGTAACCAATGGCAAGTGTTGATGCTGTGACTATTAGTTCTCTAGTAGGGTGTTTATAATAAACAGGATTTCAAACGCAGGACTTTAAGAGACAATATATAAATATTTTAAATGGTAAAATATAGGTGTTGGCTTTTTTTGTACTGTGTCCAGAAAATTTGCACAAACACATCAAATTCTCCACCTAGGGAATTTACTTTATTGTTAAGTTTGCATTTAAAACAAATGTACATGACCTATTTTGGGGCTAATATAACTAAAAGGAACCTATTTGTTGTTTATTATTTATAGAAGATTCACTTCAGATTAGGCCTTTTGCAGACATGTGTATCTGTGTGGCATCATAAAGCATCTCCAGATATCCCCCAGCACTAAAACAGACGAGAAAATGACAAGTTAGGATGTATCCCAGTACACACAGTATTTTATAAAAGCTAAGATTAAAAGCTGGTTTCTTCCTCTTCAGAAAGGCCACATGAAAGAGCTAGTACCATGGCTAATGCATTGACCTTCTGTGTCTGATAATGACAAGTTCAAGTTCCTAGAGTTGGATAAGATGTGGAACTAAAGTAAGTGCACTCAAGCAACGAGTTCTCCTGCTCTGTTAGAATCCTGCTCACAAAACTAGCCCTATAGAAAGAAAGAAGAAAACAGTTTAATTTTTTTATATATATACTACCAAGGAGTTTTTCCTACACCACCAGCAGGTCTCATAACTGCTTTCAACCTAAGGCACCAGTGGTTTCTTTCACTTTTTAATAGCAAAATTGAAATTATTTCATGTAAGTGATGTCAAATTTATGAAAAACAGAGATGTAAAATTGCTGCTTGTGTCTAAAATTTCACATTTTCAGCTTTTTTCTTGTAAACAGAGAAAGAGTAAAACATAGTAAAATCATATATCACAAAAGAGAGAGAACACCTCTTTACAAACCTTGCCTTCCAAACTTCCAGGAAATCAGAAATGCATTTTTATACAACAAGCAGACATCTTAAAGTTAACTCCTTTGGAAATCTAGCATCTGCCTTTTGTTTGCAAAGGAGGACAGCAACAGTACATCAAGCATTTCTTCCTGTCATCAGCTATGAAAAACCACAGTTGACCTAAAGCCTTTATTCTTATCAGTCATTAGTTCTGTACAATTTTGCAGGTTACAGTGTCTGGAGCTCTTCAGGGGCAGAATAAAACTCCTTCACAATGCTGCTGGCATGACTGAGGCACAGAAAAGAAATCTGCTGCCATCAGACTAGGTACCAACAGCAATAAGTTAGATAAGGCAGATAGAGTTTGACTAAGGAAAGTAATTAATAAAGTTTCTTTTTTTCTAAATTACTAGTACTAGTAATAATACATATTAGGATTTACTACTAATACATACATATGACTGTTTTAGCACATTTTCTATTTTCAAATATTTCTGTTTCAAATTACAGAGATATTACAACCTTTACATCTTCATTTAAGTTATAAAAGACAAATAATAAAGGCTAAAAAAGTGCTAGGACCTAAGTTGGTGTAAACCAACACGTACATCATCAGTTTTTAATCATCAGATCATACCTGATGTTTTACACTGAAAGATTCCTGACAGGACAGACCGTGATCAAAAGGGAACAATACCATTCCGAAAAAGATTCCCTTTTAAATTTAGCTCTTGAAACAGTATTTCTAATTTCCTCCTTCTCACCCCCAATTTGAGCTCATCTCAGAAACAATAATTTATTTAGAAAGAGAAATTAATCTTAAGCATCTTCAAAGTCTCGGGTTACTCCACTCCAGTAAGTTTTCGCAGATGGAAATTTTTGCTTTTCCTTAGGAAACACAGTGATATTAAATACAAAAAAACACACATTAAAAGAACACTAACATTTCTAAAGCAAGAGCTCGAACCGAAGTTAAGAAATTGCCATAATTAAACTTGTCCAGGAAGACAGATTAAGGTCAAATATGTCTATTAATTGTGGGTATCCACTCTAAGTCACCTTAGTCTTGGTTTTCATTTGGGGTTTTTTTTGGTTGGTTTTGCCTTTTTTTTTTTTTTTTTGTTAAAGTACACGGCCTTTCATAGCATTTAATACATTCCTAGAATGGTTTTCACTAGTTCCCATTGTGGCTGTGATTTTTCACCACTTCTGCAAACCGAACACCGCACACCAAAGCTGAGCACCCAGACTGCGGAGTGGGCACAGTTAGCAGTGTCTGCGTGCGTGTTAAGTGATTTCACCAGCACCACATCAGCAGTTTCTTGCAAAGACAGAAAAAAATCCTGGTTTTAGAGACGTTTATCTACTTTACCCATGGAGTCTACACTCCCTTTCCTGTGCACTATATTAATTTCAACTTCTACCAGTCACGTAGCAGGAGTCCTCCGTGGCAGCAAACTCGTTTATAAAACTGAATCACCCCTACGACTTTCTCTGTGAACAGACTGGATGTAAATGCTTTTGACTCTGATATTAATCGAGTCCTCCACGAGGCAAGCAGGGGCAGGCTGGGGTACGTGCCGTACAGCCGCCCCCACCCAGGGACCGCTCCTCTGCAGCCCCTTGTCCCCCGAACCTTCGTGCCGGGGCTCTGAGCGGGGGACCCGGCCGAGGCCCACGAGGGCGCAGAGGCTCACCTGCGAGCGAGACGCCGCGCACACGCGTGCCTTTAAGTAACGTCATGGCTGGGGGTTGCAGGCAAAGGGGTCGAGTAAAGCTGGCACCAAAACGGCCTCCTTTGGTGGTGCAGGTTAAGGGAGCCAAAAGAAAAACAAATGGCATTGTTTTCTGGCAGCGGTGCTCAGGGCAGGACACTGCGATAGCCCTCAGCCTGCCACGGGGCCACAGCCTGCNCCACGGGGGGCCATGGCAGGAGCCACACCACACTCGGTGAGGGGAGACGGGGCAAAGCTTGGCAGGCCACTGGTCACAGCCTCGCCTGGGGATTTCACCACATGGGAAATGGCACTCTGCTGAAGTAAAAAAATGCATTCACACTTTGTAACACATTTTCTTGGGGTTTTGTTACATCCCTCACTACTTCTAATTATCAAAGAGACTTTCTTTCTAAACAAAGGCTGCTGCTTCTTCATCCAAGAGCGATGTTAAGATGCTAAATGAGGTATACGATCACAGCGCCTTGCCAAACAAAAGGATAAGTCAAACACAGGCACTTGTGATTTCTCTGCTGGATCAAGGAGAGGGAAAGGAGCTAGAGAGAAGAAAGCCTAGATTTCAAACAAGTGTTTCCATAATCAACAGTTACTGCAAGCAAGGTTCAGAAAATTACCAGGAAAAAAAAAAGTCTTTTTCTGTAAATATCTCTCGTTATTTTCTTTAAGGTGAAATATCTCTTTTTTCATGTATCAGTCTTAACCTTTTCTTTTTCAGGTTAGCTTGGAAAAAGAAAAGAAAAAGCTAACCTCAATATTTTTTTTTCTTTAATTTGACACAATAAACTATGAATAGTTACTCCAAAAATGCTGGAGCCCATGATGTAACTCCTTTATCTAAATAAGTTGTAAACTGTCTGTTACTTACACAGAAGCCAGAGAATAATTTGTGCTATTAAGAGAATATCTTTCTTCCAAGTACATATTATTTGTTAACATTCCTAAATACTCATTATGTGAACACATAGTCTTTAAAAAGCTTATTGTTTTCTCATTAAATTTGAATGTTTTGGGAAGAATCTGCACTATGCTAAACCTATCTACCTATTTGGATAATTTTTAAGTTAATGTTTAAAATACAAATGGTATCAATCTTTAGAAAAGTAGTTACTTCCTATGTCTAGCACTGCCTTCTATTCAACCCCCTCAGCTGTTTTAGTTTGGTGGAAACAACACACCTTTTCCATCGCATAGTCTGTTCTGATACATGTAGTGAGTTTTTGAATCCTCAGCAAGCCTGTTTGAGGAAAGACAAGAGAATTTCGCTAATTCAGTATCTTTCTGTTCTTCCTTCTTTAACTTCCAAGGTAAACGTTTGCCACATATCATAATACTTTTCTTTCTGTCCTCCTCTTTTTATATGCCCTGTTCTTTGTAACATAACACTTTTTTGGAAGCTCTTTGAGTACAAAAAACCTCAGATGTTTAATGATTATAACTTAAGTTTACAAAGTAGCATCTGCACTACAAGAAGCCATGCTAGCTGAACATGGTTAAAGTTGAATTATTTCAGCTGGATAACATGGAAGAGATGTAAGTATATTATTTCTCCTTTTTATTTAT
The DNA here is from genome assembly GCA_013389905.1 of Sula dactylatra. NCBI lineage: Eukaryota > Metazoa > Chordata > Aves > Suliformes > Sulidae > Sula > Sula dactylatra. The sequence continues at coordinate 278,525 of WEKW01026436.1, forward strand.
TGTTACTTTCCTTTCCAATGGAAAAGAGTTACCTTTATTAATTCCTCTTATCCATTTGTGTGGTGATGTTGGACAAAGTCTCTGTGTATTTTTAAGTTCCGTACAGTGTATTTTTAAGTTGCATATTCCTTCCCATCTTTCTGTGGTATGGAAAATATCATGTTTTGCTTAGACACGATTTCAATAGTTTTATTTATTTCAGAGGGTGCTTAAGTACATTTATTTTAATCAGGTTCTTATTTGCATTCAAAGTTACTACAAAAAATTTAAATAACAGAAGGGTTGATGCAGTCCCTTAATCTGAGTGTAGTAAAATCCAGGTGGTGATCTTCAAACCCGCACACTAAACTTGCATATTGACTTTCTATGACTATACGAAATTCAAATAATTGCGGGGGGGGGGGAAGTACTTTTTATAACTCAGGCCAGTGAATAAGCAATTTGTAGGAACAGCTGCAGAATTTGCAGAAGCAAATCATGTTTAAAGGCAATGTCTGAACCTACATCCCTTTCTTAAAGTAATTTTTTATGAAAATTAGCTCTTCCTAACCTGAAACATGGCTTTAAACCGCCTATGAGCTGTTAGCCATCTGTATAAACTAGTTCAGAGTTTTACTGCAAGAGGATATCAGGTCAGAGATGGCTTCTGTTGTCAGATCAGTCACTGACTACCTGAATTGCCTTTGGCAAGTCATTTAACCTTTCTGTATTAATGTTTTCCTGCCAGTAGAATAGTTCTTCATCAAGGTAGGGAGGAGTTTAGCCTATTAATTAACAAAAATAACTACAAAAATGCTCCCCCTTTAATTCCTATGTCTGTCTGCTCTACAGAATAATCTTAAGAAACTCAAAACCACTCTGCACATTAAATAAACTGTTTCTGTATAAGTGGGTGCTATTTCAGAGTAGATTTCTACCATACATACTTTAATGACTTCACAAATTATGAAGATGAACAAGGCTTACAGTTTTCCTGCAACCTGTGAATAACAATAAAAAGAGAAGCCGCGGTCTTTATCTTGAACTGACAACCTGTATGTTTTAGAATACTTCCATAAGTTTTAATGAGCTAAATGATTTAATAATATATATATATAGTGGAAATTCTCTTGATCTGAAACCTTACGCGCCACATTTCAGCTTAAAACAAAATTTTACTGCCTAGATATAAAGCCCTGGAAAACAGAGTTTATAACGGAAATACTGACAGAACATTAGCTACACTGTAGTGTCCTAACGGGTACCACCATAATACAGTCTATTCCAGAATAATTTTTCTTTTTATTATTTCATTAAGTTGTATCTCACTAAAGTTCCTCCTAGGATCTCTCTACAGCACCAAATTTTTCATTGAGAAAACTATAAATCATAAGCCTAAATTACAATTTAATTATAAACGCCTTCCCTTCTAATGCTGCCTGGGACCTTTTACCCTCCTACATAATTCTAAAAAATGACCCCTGTCATAATTTCCTTCACTAGAATAATATGCAGAGATCTAATCCTGAATCCTGCTGTCTTATAATTTAATATAAGAGGTAATTATTATTCAAAAGATAATGTTGCAGATATTGAAAATATTCTGAAGTTTAAGTCTAAAAAAAACCTTGACTTGGTATGTAAAAGCCTCTTATTTGAGTTTTGCAGAAAAGGAAATAAATAAAAAGGTTTTCAGGCTTTATGCAAAATGCTAGAAGTCTTGTAGCTGGAATTTGTCTACTGTAATTTCTATAACCTTTGAACTACAGAGAAAACACACTCACACAGCAAAACCAGGAAGACACCAGATCATTATTGATTTCTGCTTTTCGCCATAAGTTAGACAGAAAGTTCTAGATTGCTACTATCTAGCTGAAAAATATGTTTTAGGTGGCTCCACATTTCTGAATGCAAGGAAGTACACGTAAGCCAAGGTCAAAAGAAAAAAACCTAAAAACAAAAAACATCTTCAGAAAACCACCTTCTTACACCTCAAATTTTATTTTAAATTTATCACACCGAAGACACTCTTATGTTTATCCAAAACATTCCTGTAAAGCAGTTAGAAATATTAAAACCTTACGGAATTAGTACATTTCTTCCTAAGTCAGAAAAGCAAGGAATAACACCATTATGTCAATTCATCTTGCACAAGAGACAGTGAATTTAATCTCATACCAAGAACACAGCTATTATTGCCTGTCTCTATTCACTTTACAAAGAAAGACTTTGACCTTAAAGCCCTTTTTTCTAAAACTGGGATTTCATCAATTAAAACCTGTTTTCTTTTTAGTTAACTCTTACAGTATGCAAGAATATCTGCCAAAGAAATGAACTGATAGTACAGATGGAGCGAAAGAAGGTTAGGATGAACATAAGGAAAGGGAATTAACAGAAAGAATTTCTGAAGCACAGTAGAATAAAATTCACAGAGCAACTGGAATGGTTTTTTCTGTTTCAAATTCAGGGAGCATGCCCCATTTTTTCAAGTAAATGAGATATCAAATGAGCTTCATTGCTTCCAACCATATACAGCTCCATCAGTAAGAACAAATAAAATACCATAACTGACAGATTCAACATCCTGAAGAGGTAGAGGCCAGTAAGGTTATCAGAAAATGGGGTTCACAAGAGGTAATTATAGCCCATGCTCACCCTTCTTAGGTGAGGCAGAACATAACTATACAGCTCAATAAAAATCAAACTATATAGTGCAGAGGCACCAGTTTACTACCCTCTTTGTTTTTGCTTTGGGAGCAGTTCATTTAAGATGTAATAAATTGAAGGGTTTTTTTCCTGTCCTTCCAAAAATCTAGGGACAGTGCAAATGAGGTGTTCCTCATTACGAACAAAAGAAAAGGGGCTCCCTAGATAGTGACATGAACTGGTAGCATTAAAGCACTCATTAAAAGGAGCCCTGTTCTTTTTTTGTAATAAGGAATATTACTTAATAACACTCAAAGCATGGTTCACTTCATATTGCTGAAGCGAGCTTTTGGGGGGCAGTGAAGAGGAAAAAAGGGAAAGTCTATAGTACCACAAACATAATAAAGAAGAGAGATGGAATTTTGCCTGTAACAAATTAATAAGTAAGGAAGTGTCATTGACTGCCTCTGTCTAACTGAATTGCTTCATGCAACAGAAAGATTTAAGGATCTCGGGGGATTCATGGAAGATGTTAGGCTATACTTTCAAATGAACAAACAAAACCAGACTGGATGGGCACAGGTAGACTGATAAAGATTGCCAGTAGATGATTTCCTTACCTGAGGATCCAAGAAAGCACAGAGCTTACACGATTTTGAAGGAATCCTATTATAAGCAAATCAGAACATGTGATTGTGATGGGGAACGTATAGCGCCAAAAAGGACAGAGCAGAGCAATAATTTTATGTTTCCATTTCCAACAGAAATCTCTCCACCGCAGCGATGGCAAAGGTTTGGACATTTAGACAATCTGAATTTCATCTCTTTGGTGATTAGTCAGAAGAGAAAATGCAGTTGTAGAATACCTGAGCACTTTTGCTATTTTTCATGCACGATGGAAAATTATGCACAGCAAAAAACTTTGTTAGAAGCACATGTAAGACATGAAGCACTCTAAGAGTAACAGCTCCGCCCTCCTGGCATCCTGCCTCACATGGGTCCATCCCAGACACTTCTGAAGACAAGAAGTGTTTAGGTGGCTGTCACCAAATGCCATTCTGCTTCAGAACCTACGAGACGACTATGCCTGAAAGTAAGCCCACTGGGGCTTCTTGTTGGAGCCAGTGTTCAGCAGGAAGATTTTGCAGGGCTTTGGGATTTGAACGGCATCAGATCCTCCTGACTGACCTCAGAATTCAAAACGGGGGGGAACCTCTGAGAAAGAGCTGAAGGTCAGAAAACAACGTGAATATGCAGAAGCAACAATGGACATCTCTAACAAACAAGCTTTATTACCTCCTTTTACAGTGCTAGTGAAACCACGCACTCATGCCCCTATTCAGAAAGGAGAACAAGGAGGATTAATTGAACAGGTATTAAAGCTGTTGAGAGTGCTTTTGTTACAAGTCAATCACATAGTCAAAACCTTGATTAATCTGAATAAAAGCTTTGCCCGAGTCAGAAGTGAAAAACCGAGTTTACGTATTACATTTACATTACGTGTACATTATGTTTACTTTAGAAATTATATTTTGAAAGAGCTATTGAAATAAGAGGAAAAAAAACCACAGACTGCGTTACTGACAAAACTTCTTTTTGCTGTTTCTGCTTGACATAGTGTGCGCATAATGTCCAGGCTGGGGTACCACAGCAGTTACTGCTGAGCAATGACTTCTGGAACTCTGTTTTGCTTTTGCTGTTAGCATGTGGTACAGAAGACAATGTTAGTAAAACACTGCAAAGTGTCTAGACATGAGTTCTTTACAAGGCAAACTTATGCAAATAAATCTTCTTATTTATGCTTTTGGCAATTTTTTCTTCTTTTTCACCAAATTCACTTCATTATTCATTTGTAGTTTTATACACTTTAAAAATAATTTCAGTTCTCAAAGCAGGAGGATGACAGAAGGTTTGAAGCAATCATCTGGGCAGTTGGCTAAGAAACTAATAGTTAACATTGCATTTTTTTGTGCACATCACAAGCTTTCCATAAGATCATGTAGTTGTCCCTACAGAATTTAATTTGTTAGGGTTTTTTTTGTTTGTTTTGGGGTTTGTTGTTGTTGTTCTTTGGTTAGTTGGGGGTGGTTTTTTTTTGTTTGTTTGTTTGTTTTTTGTTTTTTTTTGTTTTGTTTTGGTTTTGTTTTTTGTTTGGTGTTTGTTTTTTTTTTTTGGGGGGGTGTTTGGGGTTTTTTTTTTGTTTGGTTTTTTTTGGTTTCTTTTTGCCAAGCCATCAGCCCCACTTGTCAGAATTGTACTCCTATCACTGAATGTACTCAATATCTCAGTTTTCTGTTGTCTGAAAGCTCAGTAAATATATTTCCTACTTTGTGATTCAGCTCATTAAAGCAAACACTGCTATGACCCAGGGTCAGGGCAGACCCCTGCCAAACCTCATTTTATACCTTCTTCCAGTTTGACATTGATAAGTATGCCCTAAATGTGATTCTTCAGCCAGTTTTATGCCTACACCCTTTTAAACCACATTTTCTTAGCTTGCTTATAAACAGAGAAGTCAAGTGAGGCAGTGTCAAAAACCTCCCTAAATTCAAGATATATGACACCTACTGCTTCTTCCTACTCCACACCTGTTACTCTGCCATAGAAGTTGTGTTGGTTAGACAATTCATTTCCTTCTCATCTTCAACGTGCTTGCAAATAGTTTGATTATTTTTTCCAGAATTTTTGCGGAAACTGGAGTTTAGCTGACCGGTCTATAACTCCTGTTTAAACTCCTATTAATACTTAGGACAATACACTGCCTTCCAATAGTTCACCTTCTCCACACAAATTTTCAGAAATAGCCACTGCTAGCTCTGAGTTTATTTCGGCCCTACGTGTTCCTTTAACAAGTTTCAAAGCCCACAGTTCTGACAGCAGCTATCTTATACACTTTAACCTGTCCCTTCTCTATTCAGGACTAAGATCTTATCCATTTGGCAACGGCATCAATTATGATAGCTGCTGTCCTATAGACGACCTTTAATAGAGAAAGATACAAAAACATTTGGCTGTCTCAAAATTATCTTTTGCTCTCCACTGAATGGTGATCCTACACTTTCCTTTATTTTCCTATTCCTGCTATTGTTCTTAGTATCATTATTTTTGCTATTTTGATACATCTTGCTAGCTGCTTCTCATTTTATGATTTAGTGCCTCCGATTTTATCACAACATGCTTCTCCTATATTTCATACTCATTCTCAGCAGTCTGCAAGGTGGTTTCTCATGCCTTGCACCCGTCCTCTGCACTGGGATAGTTTGCACTTCATAAAAAGATTCCATTTATATAATTATTCAGATTTCAGGTCTGAATAATTCCCAGTAATCGCCACATTAGGTGTCGGAGATATTCACTGTCACTGATTATTCTTAGCTTTTAATTGTGCACTGAACTCAAAAACTTGCTACCCTTCAGCCTGTGATGTCCCAAGTACCCTTCTGTGTTCCTTTTACATTCTCCTTCTGCAAACACAATAGCATATATTGCAGCAACAATTTAGTTTCTTACACTATTAGTACATGGGGGACTAACAATATTTTCACTTTTCTCCTGTCTGTAACTAGAGGCCACAACGAAAGATAGGAGAGAAAAATCAAGCTAAAGCTTGTATACTTTGTTGATGGTAGTGCTCCTTTATTCAGGGGTCCAAGAACATCCATCCTTCCAACTTTGCAGATACTTTTGCAGAGGGAACCCAGCCCCAGCGCATTTTCTCTCACATTTAATAGGCCACTTTAAAAGCACGTTTACTTAGTCCTCATCAAACAAGGATAATTGACAGCTTTCCACCCCTAGCATCCCCACTCTGAAAAGGCAGTTTCCCCAGGAGCCGCCTTGTACAACCTCAAACACTTTATTACTGGTCAATTTGGGTTTCCTGCCCACTGTAAGTGGCAGTGCTGAGGGTCTCTAACTCTCTCTTGTCTCGCTAATCAATATGAGCAGTCACTTCCACGGCATTTCCCTGCTACTCAGCAAGAAGGACGATAGAGACTGCCATCGGTTGTAAATAACTGTACAGCATTAGTGTTACATCAGAAAGTAAGTTAAACTTCAGAAATAGGTGGCGGCTTTTATTTTGGACTTTTTGGCTTCTTCTGAGATTTTCTTTATTTTAATTCTGTGAGAGCAAAGAAATGCAGTTAGTCTGATTCCTGATAGCTGCCTCCTCGGCAGAGGGGCTAGCCCGTCCCCCATGCGCAGGGGGTAGCGAACGTCCCCGACAGCAGCACACGTGGCACCGCGCTCACTGAGGGGAGCTGCAGAAAAATTCTATAAAGTGCCAACCGCAGCTTTACAGTCACTGTATTATAGGTATGAGAAAGTCAGGATTAAACAATTATTGCCCCGACCTCATGCAGTAAAATTTGTTTATGAGGTAAATTTTAACAAGAAACAAACAGTTAGTGTTGTTTATAAGCAAACTCAAGCTGTAAAAACCAGGGAATGCTTTGTAAATACCAGTCCGTGGGCCAGATGAGGTCCTGGCGGAAAGCTCCCCGCTGTTTGCAGCTGGCTCTCACACGCACGCAGAATGTGACCAGCTCCAGCAGCCAGGTGAAATCAAAGCCCAAGGATGGCACAGTGGCAAAATCTTCGTTTGTTCATAAGGGTATTTCTTCTTCTCATGGGTCTTCCCTTCCACTGCATGGAGCTATCTCCTTGTAACGTCCATGCAAAAAATGGCCACAGTGGCTACTAAAAAGATAAATCTATTATCTAACAGCAAATAGTGTCAAAAGGACTACACTGAACACAATACAGAGTGTATAGTGTTTAGCATTCCCAAATACAGTTCAGACTGGTTTCACACCACCATCTTGTTTAATAGGAAATACCCATATTCTTACTCAGCGCTGCACCATGCCCGCTCTTTTAATGACAGTAATTCATTAGGTACGGCCCAGGAAGGTCCGAGACTTTGTGGTCTCCCACCAGTGCAGTACGATCACACCATTAAGACGAATGCCAGCGCAACAACGGGGAGCAGCGACTCAAAGCTAATTTCGGCTAGCAGGGTGGCATGAGACAGAGCATTTACCCGTCCGGACGCTCAGGGATGCTGCAGGTGATGGCTGGGCTCCACTGCCTGAACTGTGTGGAGGCTAAAGACCAACCCCTGAAAAGCCACAGCCAAAAACTGATGTGTATTCGAGGGTCCCCGCTGGAATCGGGGATGCGGACGTACTGCCGAACGAGTCCACGCCTGGCACGGCACCTCCCGTACCTGCGGCTGGCTCTTTGCAGGCTAGCAGTCCTTTCACCTTCACGACCACCGAAGTGTGCACACTAGTTGAGGAGTATCGATGAATACCATTACTTTCATTAAAATCCTACATACTATCACTTGGCATACTGCGAGGAAGGAAACAGACCTTAGCTGATCCAGCTTTACTAATCCATAACAACAAAGAAATAAAAACCCTGGGGGGGAAGGGGGGGGGAATGTAACATTACTCTTTTGACTGCACGCACACACACACACAAAACCTTTAAAAGTTAATATATGCCTACTGCAAAGTATTGAGGTGAAAAGGGAGGTCTTATCATCCCTGTTCCCCCAGGATCTCTCAGAGTGTGTGTGTTTCTGTGGTGGTCGGCTTGTGGTTTCGTTGTTCACTACAGTTTCCCAGAGCCCTATATTTTACTGAAACATAAGTACAGGCCCACCAATTCGCTGACAAGCTGATCTATTGGCTCTAGGACACTGAGGGGAATTATGCTCCTGCTGCCCTGATGCTCTCCTTTGTTTAGAAAAGAAGAGAGAAAGAGAGAGAGAGTGAAAAAAAAATCCTCAATCGTTTAGTACAAGTCATTTTACATGCTGGGATAATGAAGTATAAAAATGCCTTCAAAGGACTGATTTCCTACTTTTAACTCACTACCAGCCGAGCTCTTTGTGAGGCCCTCTGGAACATGCATTCCCAGCCCCACTCAAACAAAAGAGCTGCGAATTCATTAAACTATTTAATTATGCCTTTTTATTTTTCTCCATTAGCAAGCCCTGCCAGTACAAAGTAAATAAAGCCACCATGGTCTTTCCCCAGCAGACACACTGACTGTTTTTATTCTTTATTCAGTTTACAATATAAAGGGCTATTTTTTCCCCCTCCTCCTATTCTTGGCTAGTTTCCTAATACAAGCCCTACAAACAGAAGCATCCAACTGTACATGCAACGCATGGAACTGGAGAGCAGCAGCAGCACTCAGCATTGCAAGCACATACCCTAGACAGCTTTCAAAGTACCAGCAGCCAACGGCAGCCAAACAGCACTTTACAGCCAGGCGCGGAAAAGATATTAGCTTTTTTTTTATACTCTAGTAAATTTGCTTTTTACATCTATTTCTTTTCAGAAGGGCTTGTTATTGAGCTTACTGTCCACAAATTCCATTGATCTCAGGCTGTGACTCAATCCATATGCTCACGCTTTGACACCAGCACAGCAAGCAAGCGATACAAATCCTGTTCAGGCTACAAACTTATTGATTTTATAGATTTCCCCCAAAGTTGTGATAATGATATATCATTGTTAAATTTGGTAGAACAAACTGCTTTCCCAATCTGTCAATGTGAGCATGAAAACCAATTCACAGCCTTGTTTAGAAGGCTTTCCCTTCAGAAGAATAACTACTGCTAGCGGAAGCAGATCACCAATACCCAGCCGCTGGCATAGGTTTGATGGATGTTACCTTTCCAGTTGCCCTTTCCTGACCTATAGCATGCTGGGTTCCCAGACTTGGCTCCTGGTTATGAGAACCGCCCTTATTTTTCAGAAGCATTTTTCAAATTCATTATTTAAAACTTGCAGTATATATAAACCATAATAAGAGCTTTTAAACATATTTCCTTTAAATATTTTAGATGCATTAAGACAACATGAAAATTGATTTTAGCAAATCATTTTTGCCTGTTCTATTCCTGCACTCACATAAATGGCAAAGCTACGTTCTTCCCTTCCATGAGGGGGAGACAGAATACTGGTTTGAAGAGGAGCATCCTCACTTCCTGCTCCATCACAGTTTCTCAGCCTAACAACAGTGGGAACGACGAAACATGCCACTTTATAACGAAAGGCTTCCACTGTGAAACACACTTGGGCATTTTCCTCATGGCTTCTTACTGCCAAAGCAGAAACTTGATCCGACACTCATCTCCTAACTGCAAAAGAGGGTTCCATTCCAGAGGTATTAGAAAAAAGAAACTCAAGCTGTTTCTCAGGTTCTGAGAACATGACATAAGAAGTTCATCAGTCCTTATGTGCTTATCATAGGACAAAAAGGCACTCATCAAAAAAATGTCTGCGTGGTGCAGAAGATGTGCAAAAACTGTAAACAGCTGTTGTGTTTTTAACAAACCATGAAATAGCTCTAACAAAACGGTTTGCCGGAATTACAATGTCTGCTTTCATTCACACATTCTCCTCAAACTCTGAAGCAACTATTAGCACTCCAAAAAGAGACTTAGAATTCATGAACAAAAAACTTGCCAAAGACATTGAAACCAATCAAGAGGCAAGAATTACAGTGTTAGAAAACAAAATTTAGGAAATCCATGTGAATAAACAATACCTCTCGAATACCTTTTCTTTTCCATCATGGCCTTTCTTCCCGTTATTTATCCATCTTCACTCAACTTACATCTCTCTAGCACTGGAAAAGCAGCTTAATTCATCCGACATTATGCCACTAGTTCAACGTACACCACGCAGTGGGAGCTCTACTGTGTTCTCCCAAGTCTTGCTGCTGATACCTCCCCACATCTGGCAATACATCCCTAAGCATTTAACCGTGTTCCTGGGACAAACAGCTCAGAGACAGATTCTGAAGGGCTGAATGTCTCCCACCAGCGCCTCTCCTTTCACTTTTGATTCAATTCAAGGTGATAGATGCTGAACTCTTACCTGCCATGGCTTTTTTTTTTTTGAACTTGCTGAATGCCCTTTCCAAATATGTCTTTCTGAAAAGTCTTTCTGAACTTCAGGGCACTTTAAATTTGAGTACCTGCCTGCAGTATCTCTTGTCTATCTTCCAACTATGACAAGGAACAACAGCTCTAATATACTTCTCATTCATCTATGGTATTTTTGCTGGTTTTGTCACTGAAACAGAAATGCCAGGCCAAGAGAAAGGTGATAGAACAGCCCATTGTCAAATTTTTCTGTCATCACCGTGCCGAGGAGCTGTGCTTCATGCTTCTCTTTCAGCGCGTAGGCAGGAAGCGGTATCACAACATGTCTTCACAAAAACAAATGGTCTATTTGCTGGACAGAGGAAGCACTACCAATAACATACTAAGCATTCAACTGATTTTTTGTTTGAAGAAAGTGAAGACCTTAAAGACAAGCGTTATTACTAATCTCACTTCTGCGACGGGAGAGCTGAGACTTGGTGCAATTGCAGGACTGGCCACAGGCCTCGTATGAAACCAGTGATAAGGAAATGCCCAGTAATGAAGCTCCTCGTTCCCGATGTATATTATATCTATATCCATTCTGGATAACATCAGCTTTTATCTTCTTTTCTTAAGGATATTCACAAAGGGAGTGCCCTTGTGATGAAAGGCAAACGTGCTGCAGGACCTACTAGTGGTCATCTGACACGTCTCGGAGGAAGCGCAAGCACTTAGAAGCAAACCGCCTTACTCGGTTATCCTTTTACTCCTTCACCATCCCTTCCATTCAAGCTCTGCACCTTTGCTGAGTGTTTATGACTCATATTCCCTGTTATTCCTTGTTTACTAGGCAAATAATTACCCCTGTCAGTATGAGCAATAGTAAAAGGTGTCACATGCTCCTCTACTCATTTTCAGATTACCCTTCATACTACCCGATATATAATTTATATGACTCCATAATAGGAAAAATCTGTTCTTGGTACTCTCTGGAATTTCCACTTGCGGTAACAGAACATGTGTGAGGATTAACAGAACCTCATGGTTCTAGATGAGAGAACAGCTGTCTGTCAGAAAAAAATAAATAGGCAACTCTGAATGTTTAATTGGAACACAAAGCCATCCAAAGAGTACGAGTACTTCCAAAAATGATCTTAATTCCTTCCTTGCCCTCCAAAAGCAACACATTTGGACAATTCACAGAATCCTACCTTCAATTAACATTTCTTGAAAAACAAGTATTTTCTTTCTTGCATCCCACTCTGTCTCACTTTCCTCTCCACCCCACCCAAAAAGAGAAAAGAAAAGGGAAAAAAAGCCCTTCCTGATAATTGCACTGGTCCAAATGTGCAGGGGCTTTCATACAGAATGATGGCTTCCCTTGTCTCCTGCATTTGTTCATCTCCTTTGGGAGGAGCAATTTACAGAAAGCATTATTGATTTTTGCCATAATAGGTACAGAGATGCCTCACTGTCCCTGCTCAGCCAGCTCACTCTCTGCATCACAACTGTCAGGCCAGTTTGTGAAGCCCGTCATTATTTTTTTTCAAGTAAATCCATCACGGGAGCAGGGGAAAAGTGATGAAAATAAAATTATTTTCACCTTGCCATAAAAAGGAATGGCCATGTTCCCTAACAGAAATAAGTGCAAATGCTGTCAACTAAGAGAGCGGAAGGGAAATTCAAAGCAAATAAAAGCGGGCTGGGGGGGAGGAAGGAAAGGGAGGAGGGAGTGCGAGGAGGCATAGCAGTAGCTAATTTACTTTGAACACATTCTGGAATTTTCCTGTTAAAGCCGCTATTTACAACTCTTCCAGTCGTTCTCCATGTTCTCATTTTTCTGGAAGCGCTGAAATCTATACTTTGCACAGGTATTTTCTTTGGCTTTTTGGGTGTTGAGGAGATTGCGGGTTTTGTGATGCAATTATTAAATATTATTGGTCTGCAGGATGAAATCTGCCTTTAAACCTCCCTGTGAATACAGACCACCCACCCACCGCCCAGATTACCAATTGCACTCCGCTCCTTTGTGCGCAGAACGGTTTGGGGTTTTTCTCCCACTCCCTGTTCACCGGGGCAGGCTGAGGCCACTAAACTCATTCTGTCCCTGATCAGCATGTGAATGTTGAGGGACACTTACTTCAAATATTTCTGAAACTAAAAAAGCCTTTTAGAAATCACATCTAAAAACAAACAATCCCCCCCGCCCCTCAGTTGCATTACTGACTCTCAGACAAGTCCTTTGGTATTCATCCCTCCTCCTTGATTAGTTTTTGCTGCACCCTTCATGTTGGTCACTTATCTCACATCTTGAAGGTCACAGTCGGTAGTACCCTATTCCAGCGGCCCTGGGTTGTTTTTTATTCCTGAAGACAGCCTTGTTTTGGGCTCAGAAGGTTTAATCCAAGAATTGGCTCTGGATCTAATTCCCAGATCCTCAGTTCATTAGCCACGAAAAGTGATAGCTGCTTAAGATTTTTATGAGACATTGTTCCAAAAGCGGACCACAGAAACTGCACAATTACCCAGCACATTGTACAAAGCCCTGGCTGCCTTTGGCACTGACACAAGGAGCTTGATAGCAATCAAACAGCTTAATGAAAAGCAGCAAGTTTGCTCTCGGTAAGGAGCAAGGAATCTGTGAAGTTTGTTTCCAAGTGGTGCTTTCTGTAAGGACACTTGTTGGGATAAAATTTAAATCATCGTACCCTACTTCAGGAGCGCTGGCGCTGAAGGATACACAACTCATCTTTTTGACCCTTTCACACAAGCACTTGCAAACATCCAGCATTTAAAGCTCATCTGTCTTGTCCCTCTGGACTCTCAAGCAGATCTAGATATTAATGCTGAAGCTGGCCATTCACTGCAATTAGGCCAGGCAAAATGTGAGAAAAACAGCAAGGCAGCTGTACAGATATATCAGAGGATTTCTTTTAGTCGGGGCATAATGAAACCACAGTAACCAGTCCCGTGTCCAAGTAATTACAAGGACGTGGTGCAGGCCAGCAAAATGTAAGGGGTTTAGAAGTAAAGTGGATACTCTACCAAGTGGTGGATTAAGACTAAATGTAGCCAGATCCAGTCCTGCTAAAGTGCTTTCAGCAACTCCCGGGCTCCTCCAAGTGCCACGCAGCCGACAAAGACCACCCGCCCTCCCTCCTCCTGCCCGACTCCAGTGCGGCTGGACCCCTGCCCGTCCTCCCGCTGCCGACACCAGACCAGAATGAGCCGGGGTGGTGGGTTCCCTCCCAGGTCAGGTCCCAGGTCTTTAACTCCTGCCTTAGTCCACTTCTCAGTCCGTCCCGTAGCTGGCTGCATTGTGTCTAAGCATGGCAGCATGTCCTGGAACAAAAGGAAGCCCGTGCGCCGCGAGCTCGGGGCAGGCTCCCAGCGCCCGGGATCCGCTGCCCCAGTTCCCCCGGACATTCCCAGCGCATTAAGCGGATCTCACCACATTGGGAAACTGCGTTACCTCACAGAGGAGGTCTCCCTGCCCTGAGAGATTGCCCACATGGAGAATTAGCACCGAGCTAGCTAACATTCTCACCTCAAATGACTCCACAGCAATTTCCCCGTGCAAATTTTTTGGAAGTCCCCAGGCTCAGGAGAATCGAAGGGCCAGTGGCAGGGGCCCAGCATCACGTTGCTCACTCTTTTTTTGTCTTTGGACCCACAGCCATTGCACTGATAGACTTCTGCGCTTTGCAAATATTTCTGATCTGTTCCTCATCGGACGTATTTACATAAAAAGCTATATATTAAAAAAAGTTATACATAAAGCAACCAGCCAGGTCTTTCTACATATGCATCAGATAACATTGCTGCTTGCAGTAAACAGACAGCACCTTCCTTGGGAATATTTTCAAAGTGAAGAAAGTCAGACCTTAGAGACGGTGAAGGGGCAGCAGCAGGCGTTGGCACAGGCTTGGAGGTGCTGGGCTCTCACCCGTCAGCCCTCCACTGCCTCCAGACCGCCGCCGCTAACTGACACCCAGCCCACTTCGGGCAGCACACGAGCTTTTTGTATGCCTGAAGTGGCTGCAGAAAAATCAAAAGACATCCTTTGTTTCTCACTGGAAAGCAAAAATAATAAACTTTGTAATATAGATGAAGCATATCAAGAATTTTCAGCTAGTTTATTAATGTAGAGAACAGCTCTTACTGCTATTTATCTAATACACTCTGCTGTGCAAACAACAGGCCCAGTTTCAATAGCAGGGTAATTCTGTCCATGAATTACCATCCTAAGGGAAAAATTAGTTTAAATTAGTTTAGTTTGTTCTTTTGCTCTAACAAGTACATTTGAGATTTTAATTGTTTTTAAGTCTCTTCTCTTTGGTACGTACACACTAAGCGTTGTGTCAGAGCAGGTGGCTACCTTATGTCCCTCTCGTTTAGCCAATATTGCACTCCACTTAATTCATACATATGTTCAGACACATGCATACACACCCAGAACAGATGTATGCACAAAAGCACACAGACACATACGTGGCTGCTGTTTAATAGAACAAGTACAGTAAAAACATTAGGACCGGGAAAGTTTGGAAAACAGCCTGCAGAAAAATAACTTT
The DNA here is from genome assembly GCA_013389905.1 of Sula dactylatra. Taxonomy (NCBI): domain Eukaryota; kingdom Metazoa; phylum Chordata; class Aves; order Suliformes; family Sulidae; genus Sula; species Sula dactylatra. The sequence goes on from WEKW01026436.1 coordinate 293,618, forward strand.
CATTTAACTTTTTAATTTTAAGCTATATTAAATTAACCATGATCACAAGAGGAGTATGTGTTGAAACCAGACAAGTTCAAGCATTTGACGCCCCGATGTTTACATTTTGGAACAAACGGGTTTTCATTTCGTATGTGTAATACACACAAACCACTCCTCTTCCTTCAAGTTTGGAAAATGCTGATAACATTAAGTGTAGTTTCACTCTGAAAAATCACTACAGAAATGGCAGCTTCTTACTCAAAGATTCTCTCCCTGTGTGCAAACAGGGTCAAGTGTGTTGACTTTAGTGACAAAACAGCTATTTGCCAATTTTTAGCAATTCCACATCAATACAGATAATCGTAAGTGTGCAGTGTTGTATCACTTCACATCAAATACTGCATAGTTTACTGAGCTCTAATCAGTTTTAACCAGGGTAAATCCACCAAAAATAGTACGGGGTCTGTGGAAATCAGCAAGTGCCCGATTAACCTTTACAAGGCCGACAACACTTGAACTGAGGGGGGGAAGAAAAGGAGGAAAAGGAGGAAAAAAGGAGGAAAAGGAGTTCAGTTCTAATCTAAGGACATGCTTATGCAAGAGAACTGACACGGATCTCACCGGGGTGATCCATCTGCACCGATGCAAACTTCTGCTAGAGACACACCGAAACTGGCTTGAATCACTCAAGTAGTTTACTGTAGTCTGACAATGCTCACAGGAAAACTGGCTAAGGCATGTTTTTATTAGGTTCTTGCAGTTGTCAATTAGACCGATTCTTGTAGCCGAAGAAATTTCCCTAAAGCGGACAGCTTCCGAAGCACCCGGGTGCACGTCCCGGCACTGTGCAGCTGGAGGTCCTGCACCAGCCTCCCCGGCACAGCCCCCGCACCCCTCGGAGGCAGCGCCAGAGAACACAGTTCCTAGGGGTTACATTTGCTTTGACCAGACAGTAATTGCTGGGATCACCCACAACTTTCCCTGCCCCCCCCCCCCCCCCCCCCCCCCCCCCCCCCCCCCCCCTTTTTGTTTGTTTTAAAAGAGGCAGCAGAATTAGTTTCCTGCATGTCCTTCTACGCTCCTTGGGTTTGTCAGAAATGAGAATCCCACTGTTGGTCAAACCTGCATTTTAACACCTTCGTTTATTTTCATGTTCGTAGAAGTCTGACAACATCATGCCACAATTCTCACCTGAAGAGAACTGCTCATCTCAGAAGAGTTAAATAGAAGTGGAATTTAAATGGATATTTAAATGTGCACATAGGGTGAGCGACGCACCCTCCTCAGATAGAAATCCATTTACTGAATTTGCTTGGTTTTGGTGGCCCACGGAATAAGAGAAGCATCTCTATTTTTTGGGTGGAATTAAAATAGGAAGGGAGTATCTAAGAAAGTAGGTTATTTGTGGAAAAACACACTCTGGCTTCAACACCAGGGTAGAAATGAAGTCTGCTGTGCTTTCTTTGTGTTCAGCCTCTGGCTGTCCAGCTGGTAACCAGATCATGTGGAACGCAGGCCTCCAAAAGGTGGAAAAAGATCTGAAATATGAAGCACTGCTGTTTTACTACTAATTCAATAAGAAAAAAACCTATAAAATATTAAAGAAAGTATTTAAAAATATATTAAACACAATTTGTACCATAATAGCTTAACCTGACATCAAAATGCAGCTTACAGCTTGTTTGTCCCAAGTTTCATAGTGTGGATAACAGAATAATGGGCAGAATGTTCCATACAGCCTCCAGCGTTTGACAAAATAGGATTTGGGCTTCGTTAAAACAAATTCCAGGTGGAAAATTGGGCATGCTGATAAAAGCAGTGCAGGAAAGAGTGTTAGCTCTGATAGGGTAGGATGGGTATTGAATTCACTCTTAACATTACAAGACTTAATTAAAGAGGTTGACCTGAGGACCCCAAACAGTGACAAGCTAAGATAGCCATTCCTGGTACAATGTGGTGTTACTAAAGTTAATTCGTTTTAATATGACTCAAACTGGAATGTATACAGAATATCCTAATTCAGGGGAGAAGCACGGCGTGTATACTGCATTGCAGCTTAGAGAGTAAAACAAAGAATACACATATACAGATAATGCATAAACATTAGTGTATTTGAATATAGACTAGTTACCTCATCCAATGAAGACTGATCTTTATTTATGACTCTGAATGCTTTCGTGTAATTTCCTATGGTCATAAACATCATCATCTCTCCAATGTCTCTTCTTAACCAAAAGAAGAAACCAAAATTAGACTGGATATTAGGAACAATGTCTTCACTGCAGGAGTGGTCAGGCCCTGGAACAGGCTGCCCAGAGAGGTGGGGGAGTCCCCATCCCTGGGGGTGTTCAAACACCGTGTAGCCGTGGCACTTGGGGACATGGCTTAGGAGGCCTGGGGGGGTTGGGTTGGCGGTTGGACTTGATGATCCCAGAGGTGTTTTCCAACTGTAATGATTCTATGAAAAGGACAGTATAAGGGCTTAGGAACACCCTTAGTTCTTGAATCCGCATGCAAGGTGATTTATGGCTGGTGCTAACAACCCCCAGCCAGCAGTTACACTCACAACCATCGTATAAATGTTATTCTTGAAACAGAGAAAGGCTTGCATTAATAGATATTTTAAAGACAAATTTGGCTCCAATTAATTTTTTGGCCCGAATCTCAGTCATGCACACACTCCGATGCCTGCGTTCGAAGTTGGTACCCATCGTCCCTCACCTGCCCTCCACCCACTACTGCCTAGCTCATTTTTTCACGTAAACTAACAAGCAGCTGCACAAAGAAACTCAACTCTAAATTCAAGATGGAACATTCCTTAAGTAAGATTTATGGAGAGGAAGTGACTTGCATGAGCGGACAAAAACACGGACAGCAGTAGGGCATCACTGTCAGTGCCTGTCCTTAATCCCCGTAGAAGATTAACTGTTAAAATTCAGTGTTCAAATGCCACTAGCATTACATTGCCACGGGTTCCTAACCCACTTCCAAACAGGATGCTTTACCTTTACTTGTGTATCACTTGCCTAGAGAGCGGACAGGAGGAGATGGGACCAGAGCCCATCCGTGGCTGTGACTTGGACCCTTTCCTACATGGACTGACCTACAACTACAGATGAGGTTTCCTGAAAGGCAGATGTTCGGTCTAGAACATGCAGCTTGCCGCCCTTCATCCCTGCAGACCTAGCCCTGTAGCTGCTCTCCACCCACAACAAAATCCCACAAAAAGTGCTGGGCAAAGGAATGCATTAACTACACTTCCCATTTTCTTTCCTCACCCCTCCCTCTCCAAGTAGGCAGAGAACAAAAAGCTAACCCAGCATTACAGCAGGGTAGAGCTAAGTGCTGCAGCTTAGGGCACCAGTCAAAGTGCCCAGGGAAGTGTCTGGAGGACAACTGAAAGAACCATAGACAGCACCGTAACAGGAGGGACCTGGGAGCACCGTGCCTTGGCAGCCGTTAGGTCAGTGCGGCACATGGTGTTTGTGTTCGGTTCCCACAGTTCGGGAACGCGCTGCATCTCTTCTGAGGTGTAAATGTGAATGTCATTTTCAAAAGAAATGCCATGTGTCCCCTCGTCCTTACCACTACTTTCTATATCCCTTATTTAAATATCTTCAGGATGCAGTTTGTCATGCCTCAGGAAATTTCGTTTCACCAAAATAATGCAAAGATGTGCTGAAAACTTTGGAAATCATAGAACTTACAACATCTGCAAAAGTTAAGGTGTAAAAAAATTATTTTCCCCTTTGATAGCTTCCTCGTTCACCACAACAGACCCCAGTCAAAATCTACAAAAAGATTTTTTGAACGAAAACATAGTAAGCCTAAAACACATCTGGCCAATCAAATTTACAACAATAGAAAAAGTGTAATAAAAGTTTACTTCTTTTGAAGAATAAAGATGTATTTTAACAGCTTTAAATACAACACTGAAATTAAGGTCCAATTCCAAACTAAACCTCCCTTCAACTGCAAGACTGAAGGGAGACGAGCAGCAAGTGAAAAGCAGCTTCTTAATTGTATACTGCCCTCATCATCAAGAGGATCCTCTGATAATACTTGAAAAGACCAAAATGAGTATTTCTATAGGTGAATTCAATGCAATTTCTTATCTCGCGACTATCCATCCTGCTGCTCTGAAAACACCCTGAATTGCCAGCTTCGCTCTGATGGGCCACCTTAAAACCTGTGGGTTTAGGGCAGAGCACAAGAATAAGGCATCATTGCATAAGCTTCATAGCACGACCAGATCTCTCCTGTGATTGTTCCGGTACGTAAGACAAATACTACTGAAGCTGTATTTCTCTGCTCTCTCTAAATTACCGTAGCAAATAAGAAGAGAACATACAAATGGCTGCGCTGGGTCCAACCAAATGTCCCCTTAGCCCCATGTTCAGTGGCCAACAGCCATCAAAAACAGGTACCCAGGGAGGAGTGTAAAAATAGAGCAGGCATATAGCGATACTTCCCTCAAACACTCCCCCAGGCTCCGACAGCTTGTTGCTCAGGGACCTCCTGAGCAGAAGGGGTATGTTTGTGTTTAATATCTCTTGATGGATTTCTCTTTCTGTGCACTTGTCCAGTCTCCCCTTGCACCTAAACTTACAGTATCCATCATACTTGAGGGGCGCGAAGAGGAAACTTTCACCATACTTTCTATACTTCTCCCTTCATTTGCAGCATGATTGAACAGGTTTTTGCTTCAAAAGGACAGCACGTGTCCTGTTGATGATGACTAATGAATGCTATATCTCTAAGTGCCAATGAATCTGAAACCCAGACTCACATTTTCGTTGCAGTGAGAATCACTCGTTTTGTGTACACTGTCATTCCTGACGTGACCGGTTTTCGTGGTCTCACTTTCCAAGGGCTTGTTCTCTGTTTAGTGAATTTCGTGCATAGTTTAACACTTTGAGTTTTCCAGTACCTTTCTTCAGGAAGTCTGTGTGATGTCAGCCAGAATTCCTATTTAACTCTGCGACTTCGCTTTGCTATTAGAGAAATTATTGGAAACTTGTTTTTTGAAAAAGCTAGATAAATAGCGAGGAGGCAAGTGCTCTCAGTGTCTTCACATGGTAAAGAAGTAATTCCCACAATATAAAAAGAAATCCAATCTAACATCTCCACTAATTTGCAGTTGTGCCCGTGGCTACGGGCTGGGCTCTCCCTGATACAGGGATGTAGGTGTTGCCTTTACCATCGTGGGTACGTATGCTGCTGCTTTACAGAAGCTAGAAAACGCAGCATCTTCTTGCCTTTAACTTCCTATGCCTAATCACTATGTGCTTACACTGATTTACTGTATTTTAAAGTTGTGTTTTCCTGTTATATTTTCAAAAATGTATTTGAGTGCAGCTACCACAGAGACCCCTCCCCTTCAGCACATGTACCAGGTAAGACTCCCTGCTTCATTTGCTCCCGTTGTGTTAGATCCCATGATAGCCACTGCTTCATCACGCTTCAAAAATGAAATTAAGTGCTCTTCAGCACCATGGGGTTTTGGCTAAAAATTCCATAGCTATTCATGCATTCACCTTGCCTAACAATGAACAGAACCAAAGATCTGATTATGTAAAGATGCCAGCTAAAAGAAGTTAAAAACCCCAAACCTGCAAACTATATAGGCGGACCTCTGTTGGCACGGATAGAAGCATTTTGCAGAACTACAGAGAGTGAATTCTGTCCATCTCAAATACTTACTGCCCCAGCTTATCATGTTTATTATTATTTCATATTTATCTTGTGGCATCATCTTCAAGTTCTGTATCAATGGAAGAAATGACAGCAACTGCCTTAAAGAACTAACAAGTTAAATGTCAAGCTGTAGAAGTGGATAAAATTAGTAAGTGGGGCTGGATAGGTGACAGGGGAGAGCATGTACTAACCATAACTGGATATGAACAACTCACAGCAAATGAGCCGCGCTGCTCACAGCTTGCCGTTTGCTCTGCCATTACCAGGCTGCAGTCTTTAGTAGGCAGAGATGGCTTTTTAGGAGATGTGAAAGAAGGGAGGGGAGGGGCTTTGGGGACTTCGAGTGCTTTTCTCACTCTTTAGCTACAGTATGGGAGGAAGTGCGAAAATACTCATCAGAAAAGCAAGTAATTGGAGAAAATGAGAATGAGGGAAGGCATCCAAACAAAACCATGACGGAGAAGGGAGCTTTGGCAAAACTATAAGGGGATTGAAATAAAAACAGAGATTGTCGGATGCAGTGGAGCCAACGAAGGGCCCTAAACAGAGCTGTGACGTAGTCAGAGCAGCAAAATAGCCTCATTGAACATATTTGCAGCAAATCCGAGAGGAGCAAGGCTGCCGGAGCAGGGGCAGGGTGATCATTGCCAAGACAGAGCCAGGGCTCTGGGAGCAGACAGCAGACCCTGGGTGAGACAAAGTTTACAGCCTTGACACAAATCAAAGGAGGCTGGCATATCAAAGTTAAAGCCAGGCTTATGAGACAGAGCCTGTGGGTGTCTTGAGAGCAGAAACAACAAAATAACAGTAACAGTGCATGAAGCTCGATTTGGTGTAAAATTACTACCTCTGCTTTATCAAAAGCACATCACCTCCCCATCTCCTGTGCACTGATCAGCTGCCGGTTTCCATTTGTCCCTGGGTCTAAACATACAGAAATTTTTCTGCCCATACAGAGTCCTTGATCACTTAGTCACCTGTAGAAACATGGCTGTTAACCGCACACGTATTAACTAAGGCATTAGATCATGTATTTTCCATACAGATTTGGATCTTCTTTTGTGGCCTGGATGCACGCATGTAAGTTTTGGGACCAAGATTACTCGAAAAAATTTTCAATAGCAGCTTAATTCTGAGATGCAACTCCCACTAGAAAAGATGTTAAATTTTGTACCTTAAGGTCAGTTGGATTTTCAGGAGGTTCAGCACCATGAATTCTATAATCCACAGTCTTGGTCGCCTGCTTCTTCTGTCAATCCTTTCTTCTGTTACAGTCTGACTGCCCATCCAGAATTTTCTAAACAATACAGCCAATAGTCTCATTATCCTTCTCTCAAACCTATGTGAAAATGTCTACAGACACCAAATTCCTCCATGGAACCCACACGACGCACAGTATATCAGTCCACTTCTTGTAAAAGCCTGAACTGTCTGCCTTTGGGCGTTATAGATTCTCCTAATCTCATCCGAGACAAGTACAAAATATACATCTGACTTTTCTCTCTTAAATTAACTGACTGATGCAAAGAGAAGGCTTCGCAGCATTGGTCTAGCCATCACAACTGCTGTTTCATCTCCTGCTAGGTTTCACTCCTGCTCTTCAAACACTCAGGACGAGGTTAAGAACCGGCTATCTCCTGTTGCTTGGGTGCCTGACGTTCAAACCCCTGGTGTCAGAGGGTATAAACTTCTATTTAATGCTACTTTGAAACTGATTCCTTTTCCAGAAATAACAAATATTTTCTGAGACCATGTAGGCAGAGTTACTGGCTGCATCGCGTAACAGGAAGATGACAGGCACGTTACAATTTCCACTCTCGGCTCCCCAGTGCTCCTCTTTCCCTTGGTCCTGAATGTGCTACATGCGCCACAAACAGGCTTCCAAACTCCACAGCCTCCACGGTAGTCGGCCAGCTATTGTTACTGTGATATGGCCAGCTTAGTCAAGGGAACCATACAAGCCTGACCTGCTGTCTTCAGTTGCTGTTCACTTATATTTACGTCTTTCTTCTCATCCAGTGACAATGACCGTGCATGCCTCATTGCTACCCACGGACAAACGGCTGGTATTTTGCACTGCATCGACTTCCCTATGTACTCTGCCACAGAACGTCCGAAAACAGGCAGGAAAGCTTGTAAAAATACGCAGCTTTTATGCTTTCACAAAGACAATGGATTAAGAGGACTCTTCCACTAGGTGTTTCACTGTTCTGATGGGAAATGCTGGGGACAGCCACGTGATAAAGAACAGCGAATGCTGCTGAGCCACCAGAACCGCCAACCTCCGCCGTAGCAAAGCGCGGGCAACGGGCAGGCAAATGCAGTCCACGGTTACAGATAGTTACACAACTGCTTTAGAAACTAACTAGGAAATAATTGAGCAACTTGGCCTTTTCCGCCTTGGTACGACAAGCCGGAAAGACGTTCCGGTTCTCGGAAAAGCCTTGCGGCAGGTCAGGGACCATGGTCCAACTTCACACTGCAAACCAACCCAAAGGGAGAGCAGCTTGCCCTCAGTACCACCAGCTCATCTTTCTTCTCAAAGAAAAGAAAACCAAACCCAAAGCAAAATGCCCCAATTAAGTCCCCAGGGAAGAGGAAGAGCAGGTCTCACCCCCATGAGCCAACCTACCCCGCCACCGCCTCAGCCAAGGCAAAATCCACCTCTCGCTATAGGTGTCGCTGTGGACCTATCCAGAGCACCTGGAGCATCGCACATCTGTGCACGATAGGGAGCAAGGAAGAAGAATGAATACTTGAAAATTAATGATGTCAGCCTGTCTTCATATATCAAGCTAATTTGAAAGGGCTTTAATTTTCTTAAAGGATAAAAAAAGGTTTCTTTGCTAGATTAAACTTGCAATTGTCATTCATATATTGTTTATAAGGTACTCATCTCCTCACTCTGTATTTTTTTGTTTTTGATTTTGTATACTAGTTAGCAGTGAAGACTTGTCTGCGTGTATCAGAAGGAATAAAGAGAGAAATGTCCTTAACTGTCAGTTTTAATAAGAGGAGTCAACATGCCTCTATTCAGGTTAAATATTGCCCTGTCACATTTCAATAGAGTCAACAGATTTTTTTAAAGAAAAGTCAAAAGCACTGTGTTTGCAAAAAATAATAATAAAAAACCCTACCCCCCACCTCCTTGTCATAGAGTGTCAAAGCCCTTCTTTATTNAATTCTTTTGTAAAATGTGAAAAATTACTACTCATAATTGGCACTGACATGAAAAAGGTTGGGTTTTTTGTTAGAAAAACAAAGAAAATCTCTAATTTAATAATCACCTGCAAAGTGTTATTGCGACGGGAACAAAAAACACACAATCAAAGTCATCTCTTTTAAGTAACTATAGTGTTTTTAAGCAATCACTGCACTTTACTGCAGCTCATACACATAAACCGATGATGTGCAAAGTATAACAAGACACTCCAAATTCCTGAAGTAAAGTTTCTCAAATAACAAGTGACAAGCTACACAGAAGAGCAGCAAGAAAGAATCTGTCAGGTAAAAAGCAATCACCAAAATGAAGTAAAAGTAGGAGATTCCACAGTGATTGATACCATACGAAAATTTGCAGCAGTTGACAATCTACTGGGCAGAGGCTGATCTTCCCTACAGCCTGGTAAGGAAGACCTTCATGACCTTCACATGCAAACTCACATAGGGCTCATCCTGCCTGGTCAAGACTGGTCTAGTTCTATGGAGAAAGACGAGATACAAAGCAGGTACCTCTAAAGTACAATTTCTGACTTCCTAATTTACTCCCAGAGACAGTGTTCAAAGTCCAAGATCATTATTTGGAATTACTTGGTGCTTTGCTTTGTTGATGAGAAACACTGTTTAGAAGCTGATTCTTGGTCCTTGCTGCGTCAAGTCACAATCACAATGTAATGATATTTAATAAATAAGAAGGGAATACAGACCTCGGGAACCCATACACTGTTCCAGAACTTGACAAGAGGAGGGTGAGAATGGAACCACTTCTCAGGAGAATAGTGTGAACCGATTCGTAATCCCGCAATTGCATCTGTCCTTGCGGTCATCCTCGGAGCAGGGGACGCAGAAGGATGGACAGCTGCAGTTTCAAGCAGCCCCTCAGGAGACCCACCCCACACCTCCCCTCGGAGCCCCTGCTGCCAAGGCTGTCCCGAAAAGGACAGCCATTTAGATCAACTACGGGAGCCTCATAAATCCTCAAGCTAGATGTGAGCCTTCTTTTTCACAGGGCAATCACCAGGGGTGACACCATGGCCTGCATTTGGGGAACATGCGGTATTTCACAGAAATACCAACATCTGTAAAACTGGTTTCGTGCGAAGTTTCCAAAGCAAAGCTCACATAGGTCAGTGATGCCAAAAAAGCTCCTCTCAGTTCAGGTAACTCAGATCCCTAAAATCCAGGTGGTTCCCAAGATTTTGTTTTACAAGCCATCTGCCAGATGCTTACATTTCATCTCACAGACAGTCTAATTTTCATCAAATGGCCCTAAGATTTATTCAGTGAAACCGAATCCTGCTGCATGTAAAGCCGGGAGAGGCTGAGCGGAAAAGCAGAGCCCCACTGCTCTGTTTGCCTCCCCTGCAAAGGCACGCGGGCCGGCAGGACGGGGGGACGTGCTCAGAATGGTTTTTCCATTCTGCTCAGAGCACGCTTCCTTTGGTGCCGGCTCCATTATTTACCAATTCAATAACCGGTGCACTCCCATCTGACTCGCCTCCATGCCGGCTGCTATCAAGAGAAATCCCTGCAGGAACCCGGCTGCTCCCAGGCTGGCACTGGGGACAAAAGGCTCGTGCCTTCCGCTGGCTTTCCAGCCCCAGCCCTGCGCAGCGCTCGGAAATGCCCATCCCAGCTGCCAAGGGCACACTACGAAGGAGCAAAGCGGAGCTGTAACAGACTTCTGCAAAAAATCCCAATACTGGTAAAAAAAAATATTTCATTTAAAAAAATACACAAGACTAAGCAGGTACTTTGTTAGGGAAAGGCAGCAACTCCAGATAACAGCAGCTCTCAGCTTCTCCGAAGAACACACACAAACCTTACCGCGCTTCCTCAGTACTCGGACTTCTCAATTTAAAAGCAGAAATTGATAAATCAATGTCATGCATAAAGATCAATGAAACCTGCTGCCAGATTATATAACAATAGAATTGTTTTCTCATGAAAATGACTTTTAACTGTCCCTAAACTTATAGAAACAAGCACTAAAAGAACTGTAGTTTTCTGTGAAAACAGTACTTCACCTGAACATGGTGCATAGTTCAAATAAAAGCCATCTTCAGGCTAAAAGATCCATCTGTCTACATAAAGGTATCAGATTAAGTTGGTGGTCCCAATATTCAGAGAGAGTACTTCATTAGAATATCAATTGAAGTTACGTTTTCTTGCTTTACAGCATGCAATTTGTGAAGAAATCAAAACCAGAGTGACTTTGTCTTGAAACGCTCTTTGCTCCTGCTACTTTCTTGGTAAATATTTATCTTTTAAATGGCTTGTGGGCTTTAACGACTGCAACAAATTCTTTCATTCTGCCCTGGGTGCAACACTGTGTACTAAAATAGGAAAGGAAGCAAACCCGGGAAGAAACCCTGGAAGACCCGTACAAAAACATCCTAGGACATGTTGGAGGTCTGGATCTCAGATTTGGAATTCAAGAAATGTTTTCTCTTATCTTTTTTTTCCTCTTGCCCTTTTTTCCCTTTTGCCCAGGTTTGTACGATGACATCCTCTTTGCCCAAGCAGCCAGGGCTTCGGTAAGGTCCTTCTCTGTGGCCCAGTAAATGCTTATTAGGTCAATAGTATGTTCAACCCAGTCCTGTTTGTTTACCATGTAACCTACTCGCTATCAAGCTCTTCCTAAAAAGACACTTTCAGCTTTGTATTTTCTATAAATGAAGTAAATTTGGTAGCAATGGAAATGGTTTCATCCCTCCCGCTCGTTATCTAAGGTCTCACAGCAGCGGAGGATGTTGCACATCCGAGCGTTTCCCATTCCTGCAGGATGCACTGTCATTACTGAAATTATGACCTGATGTCACAGGAAGTTAATTTTCCTTGGCGTTTCACTTTTAAATTTAGCCTTCCATATGCATACTTTTCTGAAGCAGACATTGCTAGTGTGACTTCATATAAACAGACAAGAAATATTTCATAAATTAATCTTTGTAAGACAGGGTTCATTAATCTGTAAAAGACTCTAGTTGTATGTTAACCCAAAGGGCATAACACTGAAATTCTGTGATGCCTTCTGACGTACAAAAGTAGTTCCAAATTTACAGTCATTATCCAAATAAGCCTCTTGATAAGTCAAAAGCAATCATATACTAGATTTGTGAAACAAACGCAAAGACATTTCACTAAATCCTTATCCTCACAGGTAATATACATTTAAATGTACAGCTTCGTATAAAGGGAGGTTTAATAATGGGTTTCAATATTTTTGCTCAGTATATGTAGACATTATAATGTATCTAGCAAAGCTCACAATGACAACTGCAGGACCCAAAAAATATTTAGTATTTTGTTCAGAAAATTTTCCTAAACTAATTCTTTGGCAATTAAAAGACGACATGGTGCTCACCGCTCAAAGGATCTCTCCTGAGTCCTTTCACATTTTATCAGGCTTTTTTTTTTTTTTTTTTCTTTTTAACTTATGTTATTTGTATCTTTCTCACCCTGATACACATATAGAACTTTCTGGAGCTTGCAGAGAGATGAGTTGTTGGGGCTTAGGGGTATGTTTTTCAGAACTAAAATGAAAAAAGGCAGAAAACACTCCAGAATTTATCTTAATATTTATTAATACTCTTATTTGTAGGTGCATGTTTGAGCATGCCCACAGACTAATTATGTTTACAAGCAAAGGTACGTGCATAAGCAACTTCTAATTTGCATTTGCAGTCATCACATTTTGGCATGCAGGTAGGTACCTTCTTTCTCTAGGTGCACTTACAAAAGTCCCGTGAAAATCTGGACCTGTATATCTAAGACTTCACTGTCTAGCAAAGCTTGGAGCCTTTTTCTTTCAATGCCAACATTGTTTTATTAAGCATAACCATTTTTCCTTTCTTTTTTCTCTCCCCACGTATATAATATTTCAACTTTGGAACAGAATATTTGACTCTAGCAGGAATCTAAAAAGCTTTAGCAGGAACAAAACTCTTAAGAGATTACTGCCCAGCACACCCTGGATTAAATCTCACAATTAGGAACTCAATTTGCATTCTCAAAGTGAAATTCATTGTTATAACTGCAACTGTAGTTGACACAGTAGAATAAGCTATTGTTGAAGTAATTCCTGCAAAAGGTCATATACTTAAAGGCTTCAATTTTTCTTGACAACCTCTCAGAAACGAACAGCACAGTTGCTCTGTGTCCAAATAAGCCATACTGACCACCCCACTTACTTCCATAAGCGGTGTGGGCTATTATCACTCATCACAGACCTTTCTGGCAGTAAAATATGCTTTTGAGAGACCTCAGCATTCGCAGGATTTCATTCCCACCAGCCGAGGAGCAGCGCAGAGCAGTCCTGCCCGTACGCTGCTGGACAGCGGCCGGGGGGCCGCGGTGGGAAGGGGTGCGGCTCAGCAGCGATGGCACTAGGCTGCTGAGGGTGCAGGAGGGGCTGCAGGTGCTGCTGAACAATGCTGACTGCCAGCCCACACGTGCAGGGGTCCCATCGCTCACTAGAGCATCTGCCAGGTGGAAAAAGAGGTTGTTTGCCAAAAACCAGAATTTTGCCTGGCTGAGTAGATGTTATGACCTACTTTTTTCTTTTTCCCCCCACGTGGATTATATATTTAGGAGTTAACCCCTGTTTGAGGAGTCTTCCATGCACACATCCCTGTATTCCAGGGGTGAGCCACCCGCAGCGAGGATTCCCAACATTGTCTTGTAGCAGATTTGTAATAAGACATCCTGTCTCCAAAGTGACTGTGTGTGTCATTTCATCATACCAACCCCGCTGCTGTTGTTACACACTAATAAACTTTAGGAGAGTAGAGTTACTCAGCTGAACATTATGTTAGTCTTAACATTATCCAGGGGTAGGATTGTCAGATTCATAAATTATTCTCTCATTGAACAGTGAAAGAGAGGGGAACCACCTAGTTATGATTTTACTACAAATATCTCTCTAGTGGAGAAGATGCAGCCTCAACAGAATTCAGCTTTTAAATTGCTCCTAAGAATTACCTACAATTCTTCCCCCCCGCCCTTTTTAATCACACTAAATATGGCCACGTACCAGAGAGGGAAGTGTGTTGCCCATCCAGCACACGCCATAATTCCTGTCTATTCTGTTGGGCGTTGTGTCACACAGAAGACATAATGTCTTATTGATGAGCTGATATTAAACTATTTTTACAGCGTCAGAACACAGGAACCCCTTTTCAGAGGCTTCTCTATGCAATTTTGTCCAAGAAAAGTCTCTGAGAGGAAACTAGCTGTGTAACGCAATGTCGCCGTGAGTACGCTGGTAATGTACAACAGGCTAACTTTGCCAGGGAGCATTCAGACCCTGTGCTCAAATTCCTTCAAACAAACCAAAGCATTTTATGTGCTGGACACTTGTCCTAAACCCTAGCCAGAACCTCTGTCTCAGTAAAAGGCTTTTTTTAAACATTTCTGAAGTGATATATACTGTATTCTACATACTTTTTAAACCTAACATTTAAAGCTTGCTTGTTTGGGTTTTGCTGATAGCTTAATCTAAAATTCACTTTGGTGGCAAACATGATGTATTTGTGGATATTGTTGTGATTGATATAACTGATCTTTTTATTTAGTGTAGTTGCTGAGTATCTTTAGCACTGTTACCATCTGAGTAAATAATCATCTCAATATCTTTTGGCCCTGGAACATAGAAGTATTTTTGTGTAACAAATATTCCCCCCTCCGCAAAAAAAAAAAAATAATCTGGCTAACCTTGTGAATACAGTTATTTGATGAAGATATATTCAGTTGTTTATTCTTCACAGGTAAGACAAGATTTCCTCCGGAACCCTCGATGTTTTACACTTCGCAGAACAGCGCAGAAGCATTCAGCACCTCCCCTGCACAGGCACGGCTGCGGCATCAGGAACAGCCCCGCTTTCTAAGCGCGCTCCTGGGGCCGGTAAGAGGTGGCACTACAGGCTAATGCTCTACAGGTCTAAGATGGGTCACCTGCTCTACCCAGACTCTCCGTTTAGACTGGACTTTTCACTAGTGATCCCACTGGTTTAAAAATGACCACACAGTAACTCACTGGGGAACACGGGGGAATTTGGTTGCTGCATGCCCGAGTGAGGGACGTGGTCCATGGAACCCCTCCTTCAGTCTGCCCAGAAAGCCAAGGCAAAGTCCAGGATCATAAGGCGCTATACTGGTATCAGTCCTACATTGTCCTGAACCACACTTCATCTGTCAGTCCCCTACTGCACCTGGGGCTGGCGTTACTACCGAAATCGGGAATCTGAAGGATTTATACTCACACTTAGGTCTAATAAGACACAACAACCGTCACACACTCATGTGCAAATCAGAAACTAGAGAAAAGGCTTAAGAACAAAATGTAGCCAAGCCTTGCTGGTGTGAGCCAGTTCATAATATAGTAAAAGTCGGGGATGGGGTGGTCGCAAGAGACAGAAAACTCCCTAATGACTTCAGAAAACCCTATAATCCACCCAACTAATCCGGTTTTAATTATATCAATAAGCAGATAGGGGACCAGACTATTTTTCAGGATAGACTATAATGTATGAGTAATTTTTCATGCTATTTCTATTTGGCTTTTAAAGAATACCTAGAAATGATCAGTGTGAGCAAATCTACAAGGAAAAAATGTTAATAATATAGCATCATCATATAACCAGATTTAATATTTCCATTCCCCCAGCAAGAACACCAGTGGCCAAACATTGTGTTGCTCCACACAGCAGCACCAAATCGCTCAGCCCAGTAAAAAAACTAAAGGTATTTTTCTCCTTAGTTCCTTGCTTGAAAGTAAAAACTTCTCCTGAATTGCAAAGTACTTCCCACCAGAGAGAACGAAAACAGTAAAGGGAAAAAAAAGTGCTCCTCATAGGTATTAGCACATCGAAGAGGTAAGAAAGGATTTTCAGCACAGGAGAGCAGAAGTGGGCCTTGCCACATGAGGGAACCCATCAGGCTAAGATGTAGCAGATGATACCAAAGTTTGCGACTGCACAGTAATATCAATGAAGAGGCCTACATTACATGAAATTAAAAAAGCAAGACAGCCGCAGTCACAGTTCTTAAAGATGCTTGTGAAGCCAAATTTTACTTTTAACGAAATACTAACAGGATAGAGGAGAGAGATTCAAATCAAACCCAGCGATGTCAGCAAGTCCTCCGGTAACTTTATCGACCATTTTACACCTTGTTGCATCCTATTCATCATTCTTCGCACCTATATATAATCTTCAAGTCTAAACTATCTGACACAGAGAGATTGCTTTCATGCAGATCTATGAAGTAGTCATTTCTCTTTTGCAATTACATAATAAATGTGACCAATACAGAGACTGGAAAAGAATTTCTTGAGACAAACTAGAAGAGAGTGATCTGCAGTGATTGTTGACCTCTGGGTCCTTTATACTCCATGAAGCAAGAGGAAATATTGTTCATTTAGTTCTGAACATCTCCCAGAAAGTCCAAATATTTTTTACACACCGGTTCCTTGCAAAACACTACGTGTAAAACCAAAGACATCAGTGCAGAAGGCACCGTTAACCAGCATAAACCAAACCTTGATTCATTCCTGTATCACTCAAGCTTTGTAGAGCAGAAGCTTCTTTCACCATCAAAATCATACACCTGAAACAGATTAAACAGTAATTCCATATCTCTTGTCTGCTAACCCGGACCTGGGTTTCCCAGCATTGCCACCAAGCCAACCTGGCCAGCTGGAGGTTGCTTTCACAGGCACAGCTTCCAGCAGCAGCCACATCACTTGGCTGCTCTTTGCCCCTGTGCTCTGGCTGACACCTCCGTCTTGGGGTTTACCAAAAACGGACGGAGGTAGAACCCAAACACCCCTGCAGCATCGCCCAGCCTGGCTGCCCAGGCTGCTGCCCCTGCGTCCGGAGATGATGGTCAAGGTTATTCCAAGTTAGACTATGACTTAGAGGCTAAACCCATTCTGTGCATAATTAAATCAGTAACGGTGCAACACTTTCCGCTGACACCCGCTGGCATCAGGGTACACACCGGCGACGCAGTCCCCAGGGTTTCGGGTCTCCGACACCCATGTGCTCCCTCGGCTCTGCAGAACCCCCCAGAGAGCACCCTCCCGACACCGGCCTCAAGAGTATTTATCATTTTATGAATCACTGGCCTGCTGTTGTAATTATGAAATAAAACAAATCACGCCAGGGCACAGATTGCGTTTTGTAGAGATACATGTATTGCAATCCTGAAGAAGGCAGTCGTACGTCAACTGCAAGAGCGTGAGTGGAGCCGCTGTTGTGAAAACACAGAACTCTGTGTCTGTGTTGAGAAAATCTTTAGAAATGGAGCGGTATTCACTGAATTAAGTGGAACAGAATGCAAAACACGCTAGTATGCGTTCAGCCATGTCACGTCACCAAAGGTGGACAGGGATATTGGAGAAGGCTGGGGCAGGCAGGGACCTTGGCAGGTCCCCTGCTCCAGCTCTGGCTGCGCGGTACCTTCAGCGGGGCAGGGGATGAGCACAGCGGGCTCAGCTGCATCCCTCATCCCAGAGCAACCAGCCTGCAAGGAAACCCACAGCGGCACAACCCCAGCGTTGACAGTTTGCTGCTGATTCTTCCCCAAAGCCGCCTCATCAAACTTGTAACTCTTGGAAATGGCTTACCTCCCTTCCAAATCGGTTTTAAGCCCGTTTTCCTAAGTTAGAAATAAAGCACATTCTAGAAACAAAGAAATAACTTTCCCATAGAAGGCTGAGGATTGATGGACATTCAAATGCTTTGCAAATTTTGAAGAGTTCACCTAAGATTCATTTGTAAAACAGTTTGCAAAAAATGTTTTAACAACACTGATCTACCGTATCATTCCCCATTTGCTATCTGTCAGTTTTGGAACAAAATATTTATAGTCTCTTTTTTTCTAGAGCTTCTACTGTATGTTTAATATTAAATTTCAATAAGTGAAAACCTAAACAAAATTTGATGCAAAATTGTTTAAAGCATTTTCTTCTGGTTTCATGGTTTTGTTACAATTTGGAATAAAAATCAAATTTTGAAATATAAAAAAACTCTTAGAAACTGTGTCTATACAGTCCCTTGTGTAACTTTACCATTTGTACACACACAAAAAATAGTGAGTCAGAGAGAGATGGCAATCTGGACATAAATTCCTATATTTATTTTCCTTTTTTCAGGATTTCGCATATACCTTAAGTTCCATCCCAGGGCTTCGGTCTAAGTATCTAAAGCACAGAGTGCTTAATTCTTCAAAACCTAATTTCCCAGTTGCAAAAAATGACCCCGTTTGGATTTAACATGTGTTTCTAGGTATAAACTTCACAGGATGCTTAAATTAAATGCTGTCATTTTTTAAAGTCTGAAGAAATTCACAAAATGGAAGCAATTAAAAACAGATAGTGTAACTAATAGGTTCGAGTTAGGTGTGTAATTATAAATAAATTCTAATTAATTTCCTACCACATCTTGGTTATTATCCATGTTTCACATGAACCCATTTATGTTCATTTGCAAATGAGTAAGGTAAAATAGATGATGGTCTATAAAGTATATTTGGTTTATTGTCTTGTTAACTCTGCCTTACAAAGCAAACATAGCCCCTCTCGCCAGGCGGCAGCTCCGCCGCTCCCGTTCGCACCGAGACATCTGCCAGGGACCAGAGGGACCCATATTCAGCAGCAAATTTACTTTCTCTGCCAAAATGAAAATAATAAAACCAAACAGAAAACAGCGCAGCTCCCTTAGCCACAGACCTTCCCACTGCCTTTGCTCTGAGTCTTCCTAAAAATTCAAAGCAAACTTACTTTGGCGATTCCGCCCCATATGCCTTTCATTTCAGGAATAGTTAGCTGTATAAATCTCTCTGCCTCAAAGACTTAAAGCAACTAAAACTCTACTGAATCCTCAGGCGTGACACACGCTAAGTAGTAACAGAAACTTTGCTGCTTCTCCACGGAAAAGAGGACGACGCGTGGTGCCCGTAGGCTGCACAGGCAGCAGAGGTAGCACCAGGTGAGGTACCCGACACCTCGACCACGGTGAATCCTTCACACTCCCAAGGAAAACACAGATGCAAATCCTCCCACTCGTGATCTACCAGGAGAAAATTAGAAGCGGAATTACTAACTTATTACAGGAGTAAATATGCCATCGATCTGCAGCCACTGGAAAAAAAACAGCCAAAAGGGACGTCACCAAAGAGTTGGGAGAGTTTTGGAAGCTGGTGGCAGGATCCCTGCCCAAATCCCACAGCTCCGCAGGCAGCCTCCCCCTGTCGCTGGGCTGGGAGCATGGCAGGAGCCATGAGAACAAAGCGGAGCAGCTACGGTGCGACCGACCTTGTGGCCTCTCCAAGTTTTAGGAACTCCTTCAGGATTTTTTGTTTGGTTTTGCGATAACTACTGCATGAAAACCATTGACACTTTCATAAAATTACTGCTAATAATCAGCAGGAAAAGTTGCTTTTCTCATCAGTTGCTCAGAAGGGACATCTTTTTCCCTCTCCTCGAGGAAAGCTCGGCATTCCCAGAGCCCTCACACAGGGGGGAAGATGCCGGCTCCTACTTGGGAATTTCTCCACATCCCGTCTGAAATGCATCAGGCAGAAAGACAGTGCTCTAGGCATGGGTGCACAAGCTGAGTAGGGTCACACGATCGAACCTCCAGACTTTAAATGTAATCCCACTGCATATTCACATACGAAAAAAATATTGATGTTTTTATTACAATGTGACTTTTTGACTGAATTCCACGACAGGTTTTTTTCCTGACTGAGTCTCTTTAAATCTTTACTTCAGATCTGTGCTACTTTTCCATCTGTCTGGGTGCAATGCTACATTCCTTTGGGCTGGATATCATTTTGATACCTGAAGTACATATTTCTAATTTCTCCAGGTTCCTAAAGTTGGCTTCTGTCCCACCAGCACTTGCTACTTCTGATTGCGAGGTTAACCTCAATTAGTCACAGTTGATTTTGTACCTTTTTCTAGACCCTTAATGAAGTGTCTAAATTATTAATTACAGGTCTCATACCGATTTCTGTAGAATAGTTCAGTTGGAAGGGACCTACAACGATCATTTAGTCCAACTATAGACAATACTTAATATTGGTATCCTACTGGTCTTAATTATCTGTTCTCTGTCAACTAAAACCATATCAAATTATTTTTATCCTCTTATTTATTAGCATTGATTCAGTATCCATCATTGTAATGGTATGTTTACCAGTTACTAAGGACTTTCTTCACAGAGTGTATATAATCCTTTCTTTTTACATACATCTATTAAATATATATTAGCATAGAGCACCCCGTTGTATCTCTACAGGTTAATAAGGGAAGGTGACATCGTTGAAATGCACCTCGTTAACAAGCGGTAGCAAATATTAGGATGAGAGGGGGTTGCCCAAGGGCCACGGTGCTGGGCTGCCGCACCGAGAGCGGCGGCTCTGGACCGTGGACATCGTGGAGCTGGTGACACTGCTTAAACCCACGCTCTGCGGGAGCCCGGCCGTACGGCACGTCCTTCCCTCCGCAGCAGCTGGCGGAAGCCGGAGCTCACCATACTCAACGTGACTTTAAATTTCAGAACTGCCCGAAGTCTGGTCTCTGTCCCAATCCCCCGGAGGCGAGGGTCCGGCAGCTCCCGGAGCCCGGGGGTCCGGACCTGGCCCCCCCCCGCTGCGGCAGCAGCGACCAGGAGCAGCCCAAGCCCAGTAACCCCAAAGGCAGAGCACAAGCCTTCCTTGTGCCCTTCAGCGTGTGCTATCTTCATTTTTCTTTTGTCTTATTCCCGTGGACTTTTTAAAAGGTACCTGGCTGCTGGGAGGAAAACTGCTGCTGAAATTGTTCTTCACCTTGTAGATCAAAACCTGAGCCAGCCACTTGACGATCTGTGAACTCATTTCTTTTCACCCCTGATACTCAGAACAGGAAAACAAATAAAATTCAGGACTGAAGAGTTTGTCTAGGATATTAACAACAAAATCAAAGTTTATCATCTATTTACATTTTAGCTTATTCCATTTCCATTACACAACAGGAAACACCGAACACAGTTATTTCAAAACAATGCTCTGTCCTGCTGTACGTACGGCATCTCCACTGCTGCTCCCTTTCCCTGGGAGCAGGGCAGATTTACCTCAGGATTTACAAACCGATTCCCTTTCTCAGGTCAGGAAAATCAGATCCTCTGCCTCCAAACAAAATAAAGAATTGCACTGCAAGCAGGACTATCCTTCCTGTGTAATCAGGAGTTTTAAGGTAAAAGCACTCAGCTTAGAAAGAAGAAAAAGGGGGAAGGGGGAAGAAGGAAAATGAAAAAAGTAAGCATTCCTACGAAGGACACCCTTTCCCAGTTCTGGATCTTTTGGGGGGGGGGGGCCGGACCAAAAATCTGTAAGTACAACTGAGGTTTCTTGCTGCCAAGAGCCAGGAAGGAGGCATTTTGGACTGGAATATCATCAAGATAAAAAGCACCTTAGAACAAAAGCTTTCTGCAGCGAAGGGCAGTGTTTACTTTTCCAGTTGGAGAGCATATTGTTTGAGGCAATCTCCTCTTTCACATTAACACTTGTTTGCACCACAGAAAGGTGTTTTTAAGGACACTGAAACCAGGCTGCCTTTTCCTCCGCTCTATTAGACACTTGGGTACCGCTGGGACAGGTGCCTCACAAACACCCCAGCTAGACCGGATGAGCCCAGCCACAGCACAAAGGTACAGTTTTAGTGCCAGACTCCTCCAGCCCGGCGCTGCCCGCACTCTGCGCCCACCCGGTTTCACACTATAGTCAATCTTTTTCTTTAATACCGAGATAAAACAAGCCGCGCTCAGCAGCGGCCCCAGCTCCACGTGCCACCGGGACGAGCTGCAGCCGGGGCCATCCTACCCCAGGCTGGGGACCCTCATTAGAGACGCGTTAATCTGGACTCACTGGAGCTGGTGTCGCTGCCTCGGCTACCTGGGTTGACTCTGTGCTAAGCCCCTATTGTGTTCAGGCAGCAGAGGAGAAAAATAGGGATATTAACCTCTAACACTGATGAAAATAATAGCCACAATAAAACAGGGATGAAAACCACGGTGGCAGTAATTATTCTGCTCTAGTTTACTCGGGAGTAAGCAGAGCCTGTAGGAATTTCCGAAGTCCCCTCGGCCGGTGCCTTGCGACGAAGGAGCGGGGGGCGCAGCGGGGCCGGGGGCAGCGGGTGAGCGGCCCCCGGCCGC
>WEKW01026436.1:315752-353075 GCA_013389905.1 Sula dactylatra
GAAAATATACTGGGCTATACGTCAAATAACCTAAACCAACTGGCCAAGCGCACTAAATTCTTGCTTTTGTGTCTGGCTCTTAAATTCCTACAGGCCTGACTTAACAGACAAGAGAGGGCCATAAAAGCGAACCTGTGAAACAAAAATAGACCTTTAGGGATTTCTTGTACGCACACAGCAGGGATACCAAAACTACTTTCATTTGTTCATGCCATATTCCTCGCTGTGCATATATGTGGGCACGTATGGTGTATCCGCATCTGGCTGATGTATAAGTGTATATAACCAAACATCAAGGCTAAATCGTGCAAGGATGGGTGTCACTATATGGGCTTTATGTGTGGAAAAGCAATAATCATTACTATTTAAAAAGCAACTGTTTCTTCTCCCCCCACCTTTTTTTTTTATATTCTCCATGTCTGTAATTAATTTTTGACATATATAGCACAGTTTCATTTCATGAGTTATCTTAGTTCTTCTCAGGTTTAAATGTCACTCTTTGAAATCTTCTCATTCAAAAATCAAGTTGGATCTAATAAAAAATTCAAAGGTGCATCTAATAATAATGAAATAATAGTGGCAAAAAACATGCACCTGCATTTATGCCAAAGAACAAGGGATATAAGAGACAAAAATGTAGGGAAAAAGAAATTAGAGGGAAAAATCATGATATTGCTGAAGTGCTGTTCTCACACTAAGACCAGGGGGATTGGGATAAGGCTAAAGTTAATTGCATTTCCAGATGACAAACCTCTCACCTCTGAACTGAATGGCTCTTTATAAAAGCTATCAGTAATAAACTGTAAATCTCAGCTATGATTGCAAATAAAGGTCATCCCTTTCATGCTGCCACTTTCCCGGGCCTTATTATATTCCTGTCTGAACCCTTCTTACTTCTTAAGGTGTGCTAGCTGCCCATATAAGCAATCAGTAAGGCTTTTTGATTTTATTTTGAAAGACACAAGGCGATTGGATTTACATTCTAGCACTGCACTGATCCAAAATGGAAAATCACTGAATTCTGACAAGACGACAGAATCCTGCTAGCAGAATTAATCTTCATCTTATATTAATGCAAAGAAAGGCAATCCCTTCCCTCTCCTTCCAACCACTTCTGAAATTTATATTTTCTTCTTCACCAGTACAAATGGGCATCTCCAATTTTCCTTTATCCAAATGTAAAGATTATTGTGATAATATTCGGGGGCTGCAGCTGCTTAAGTGACCAGGCACCCTGTCCCCACCAGGTCCTTCGCAGCCTCCCCACGACAACGCACTACAACAGCAGGCACTATGCTCGTGTCCCAGGCTCGCCGCAGGCAGAAGATACACGTCTTCCAAAGGCTTTGCCCAAACACCAGCGACCGCAGTTACCGGCGGCCCGGATTAACGCAGCCCCGTCCGGGCGTGCCAGGCACTGCCTGGGGCTCTCTGCGTGAAACAAGTTGTTGGGAGTTGGACAGAGCACAGCAGGAAAGCAAAGCCCGAACCCACCACCCCATGCAGCCTTCCTACAGCCAGTTCAGCACCTGGGGGCACGGACTGCTAGACCATGACAAACTGCCAAGAAAATGACCCGGCACGGACCAGGTGCGCAAGGCCCAGCAAGTAAGATATGCCAGCTGGATAAGAAGCAGCAGCCAGTATTTGGATGGGTGGTCAGTCCTCTCCTCACACCCTTACCTCACATCAACCCATCGGGAGATGCTGTAATTCAGATCAGCCAGATGTTCTTAATGTTTTCTTACCAGACTCTGCAGGAGACATGTGGGATTCTGAGACCTGACTGTCTATTCACAAAGCAAATTCTCCAGCAGAGAAAAAATTTGCATCAACTCACATGCTCATTATGTGTGATTTTTGTTTCTCTGCAGAATATTTCTTATTTGTGAATGTCAAGATTTTTGACACAAAGAATCCACCTCTCTACCCTGACGCTGTGAGAAAACAGACTGTTCATTACAAAGGCTTTAACCCAGGTAAAGAGAACACTAAAAAAAACCACTTCACAAATTTAGGGGAAATCCATTTTCATCGCTGTGCCATTAAGTCACCACACAACAGTTTACTTTTCAGTCAGTCCTTTGCAATGGGTTGGTGCTGACACAAGGCCAAATGCAAGGTAGTACTAGGAACGGCAGAAAAAGAGGGAAGGCAGCACGTGGTACAGTGAAGAACATCTGTTTCCGCAGTGCCAGGAGTACACCATGATCAGAATAAGGACCCAGTAGTGCCCGCAGACCAATATTCTAGGCGTGCGGGTGCTGTTGGTGCCGCTGCATGACACGGGGTAAGCTTCCAGGGAAACCCACGTGGACAGCTCAGTGGTCCCCAAGAGACATAACGTAGCCCATGCCATTCTTGTCATGCCCATCCTCCTGAGCACGAGCTAGAACAGAACCGAAACTACGCAGCATCTGTCCGAGGGACTCTCTATGGTGGGACCAAACTTGACATTTGCCATGTCTATCAAGTGAGAAGGGAGCTAGGAGATGGCCAGGGTCACAGCCCAGCGTAGCAGGTTTATTGGCTACCCGCCAGCTGGCTGGGACATGGGATGCCTCTGAACTGCTGTCACCTCTGGTGTGGGGCCAAGGGACTTCTACGCTTACACCGATCGCCAGGACTCAGGCTTGCTGCAGTATCTGCAAAAGCTGCAGATTTGTCTTCGCCGGATGGGGTGAATTCTCCTTAAAGACTGTGACTGGCATGACAGACTTGTTAATTTAGGAGGCATAACAAAACATGTAATCTGCCGATGTCTAAGGTGATCTGGGACTAGGAGAAATCCAAACTTAACTTTACAAAATATTTATGCTTGCAGCATATGCAAACAGGAAATTTAAGGCGAGCAGCAGCCTGATAATTCTGTTGTACCCTTTAAATGAGGAGGAAAAAAGAGATAGACTCAAATTGCACAGCCATGGAAGCAACTGGTGTAAGGAACAAATAGACTTGTCTATGGGATGGGATAATTATCTTCCACATCTTCAGGCTCTTGGAAAATGTGACAACGGCATATCTGAATGAGGCTTCTGACAAGTCCCAGATGCAGCCACGTTTCTTTTAGTTTAGCTTTTAATTTAAACTGCTCATTTTGAAAGTGATACACTGATAGCTCTAGTTAGAGGCAGGCAGTAAGCACTTTCATACAGCGCTTGAACAATGTCCCTCACTCACAAATTACATTAGCCCCAATATATCATTCCCCCAGCCCTGCGTGATCCTGCCAAGGTACCACGCTCATCGTCTACTCCATCCCTGAACTCCAGTCTTGGGAAGATTGTAAAGAGAGACTTCTGGTCGGAGGGGTGCTGCAGCGTACACCGATCTAAGTGCTTTGTTTCCGTAGCCATTTCACTTGCACTTCCACATAAACTTAGCAGATACTTCTAATAGTCTCTGAACTCCTGTGGAAATGAGATGACCATGCCATAGCAGTAGTAATACTTCACGCTACAGGCTTTCTTTATCTCGGCTTTTAAAGCAGTTTTACAAAGCCGAGTTAAACATGGTCATTCTGCTGTAGGGGAAAAATGAATTGGCCGATGATGAAATTAAATCCCTGTTTTCAAAATAACAGCTGATTTTAGACATCTCACTCAGAACCAAGACACTGCAAATCTGAAGATTATCAGAGTATTTCTCAGGTACTCGGCCTAGAGAGAAGCATGCTGAAGGACTCATCCCTGGTCTGCACTCCCTCTGAGCCCGGGGGGCCAAGGTCTTGCTGAGATCACCGAGTGATTCACCCAAGACACAACCATGTCCTAGGCTCCAGCACCAGTGGGTGATGGTCCACCTCCTCAGTGGACCTAAGCAAATGCCTTCCCCTTATCTCTACAGACCCAACGTCCATCTGTCCACGTTTCCCCTCCTATGTCTTCTCACAGCTAGGAAGTCACATCTTGTTCCATGCTTCCCCCTCATTCTTCTGGTTAGTTGCCCAGAAAAATCAAGTAAACCTTGTGAAAATAATTCCAGGCATTAACTGTCTGTAGCACACGATAATTAACAGCCTTCCTCATGTCAGAACATCCCTACTTTGCATGTGCTCACCAGATGTAACCTTGAAAAAGTAATCTGTGTTGTATGAAATGCGTTCATTAGCTTTTCCTTCTGTAATATGTCTGTATCACTGTGCCTGTGTTTGCAGTAGATCTCATTTAGCACTCGTGCAGGTATTTGTTCATCCCTGGGGAACGAGAGGAATATGTTTTAGGTATTTCCACATCGATATGTATGAAGGATTATAGTTTAATGGAGTTTTTAGGGGGAACTGGACTGACAGAGGGATCTACTCCTCACTCGTCTTCTGGACACACCTTTGCACGTGCCAATGGACCTTTCCGTGTACTCCTGTTTCCTTTTTCACTTCAACACAGCATGCATTCCCTGCCAAGGGCTGCCTACTGGAGGCATCCGTGGGCAGAGGGTCAGGCAGCAATGGCTGAGATCAGGCCTCCAGGCTCGGAAGAACATTCAGCACGAGCACGCAAGGGTTTATTTCTGGTTTGCACTGTACTGAGTTGCCCAAGGTAGTTCCACCAAGGACAACTGAACGAGCACCTGGGCAAACAGGCTTGGAAGCCTGACTTTGCAATGAAATGTGACTGTCTCTGTTGCATCTAAGGCCAAATGCTCTTGACACGGAGAAGAATTAATTTGAGGTCTTATGGTAAGAGCCACAGCCTGAGAGGCTTCTCCCGACAATCCCTGTCTTTCTGCAAGCTTTCATCTCTGCGATTAACATGGCTACCGGTTGACACATCACCGGCAGGACCAAGAACAAAGTCTTCTCGGTGATGGGCTGGCATATCTTCACGATCGCCACAGAACGCGAAGAGTCTGGGCATAACATAGTTTAGTTGAGAAAGTCACATCCAGGAGTCTCTTAAGGAGAGGAACATAATGTTTTATCACGGACTGCATCAAAGTTGCAGTACATATGGCAAAGAAAAATTTTTGCACGTGACGAGATTGGGTTTGACTCCAGCAGTAGCCTTGGACACGTGTCCTGCCTGCCAGGTCCATCTCCCTCCCTCTCCTGCGGAGAGCCTCGCCAGGATGAGGACCACAGAGGCAGGAGAAGGTCCAGCACGAGCAGCACACCTGGCTGTACACTTCCCATGGTGCCAACAAACGAGCTGCAAGTCCTATTGCTAAAAAAGCCTTGCTGGGCAGAACGGACCAGTGGGACGGCAGCTCTACACATCGGCAGCCCCTGAGGATGCTCTCCAGGCAGGAGCAGGGCAGAGGTTCCCGCCCAGGGGGTCTGCAGGGGATGGCCTTGGGGAGCACCAGGAGCTGGAGCGACATCGCCTGTCACCTCACGTCAGTCACCAGCGACCAAAGGGCAGCTTCGATAAGATTGCTAGCTGGACACATACATCACACACACGCTTGCAACTGAATTTATGGGAATGAATGGATTCATCTTTACAAATAACTGTAGATAACATACACCAAGCTTGTAAAATTAAACTAAATGCTTGAAATAAAAATTATATTGCACATGTAACGTACAGGAGTTCAATTCATAGGATCAAAGACTTATTTTTAAATCTCTGCTATAAGTATATTTCAAGGGAGCAGCATCCAACTAAAATGCTGAAATGTAATCAATCAACAGAATTTTTTTTTAAGCTTAAAAATACTTCCTTTCTTGAAAATGGACACTCAAGCCCTAGGCAACATAACCACTGAGGTTTTATTATAAAATACATTTCAAAATAATGGCTGAAAGTCTTAAGAGTGCATAAGATGAAAAAGAAGAAGTAAACAAGCCTTTTTCTACCACTAAATGATAAATTAAAAGCAGGATTTTGCCGTTCTGCCTCATTTTTTAACCACACTGCATTCACACTACTAGAGCTGTGGCTGTGTAGGTATTCCCATTAAAAAGCACCTATTACTAAGGGTTTACAATTTTGAAGTAGCAGTCATCTGTGCCAGCCAAAACACAGCCAGGTAAAAATCTCATTCCAAATCAAATTTTCATTAAATTTTGAGAAAAAGCACTGCCTGCTTGACCTAACAGGCATAGCTGCTAAGAAATACGCCCCTCACACATGCTTTTTTAAAAAAATTGCGTAATTTGAGAGTGTAGTCTTTTGGGATTTTAAGAATAAGAGTGAAAATACTGTATGTGCTGTTGTTGCCGTCAGATAAAGAGCTAAATCTTAATCCTGCTATGCCATCTTGCCTCAGCACAGATTATGTCTCAACATATCTGTGTAAAAACGCTAGAACAAATAATAAATAGATACTTGCCTGTGAAAAGGAGATTTATAGACTGAAGGGAAATGGTATCAGTATTATAGTGTCTTGCTCAATATTTTTGTTAATTAATACACAATTTGGTTTTGTTACTACTGCCAAATCTGTAATACAGAAATATCAATGAAAAAACATCTGCAGCTGTTAATCCATTCTTGAATTTCCTAAATGGACATCATTTTCAGTTTAATTTTTCTCAGTTTGCCTCCTGAACATATTTTCAAATATTGTACAGAAAATGTATGTAGCATATATGATTCCCAGGCTCTGAAACCAATGGACTGACTTGCAGAGTTTCTACACCCTCGCTGTATTAGAGAAGACATTTAAAAAGCCAAAAATCCCATTTCCTCACCTCCAAAAGGGCTGTGCTATGAAAGCCTATAGTGAATCTGTCAGCTGGAAAGTTAAATGAGGCCGGGTGGTACCTGTGGTCAAGTTCCTTTCTCTTCAAGCAAGGCTAACTGACACACCAACCCAAAGCCAGGAGAAAAGCAGCACTGGCAACAGCCAAAGGCATTTCCAACCTTCAGCAGCCCGGGAGATGGGAGGACCTGATCCTCCTGCCCATCCCAACCCACCCCACCACGTGGCTCCCAGTGAAACTGGTTCTCTATGGCTCGTCCCACTTCCTTCCAGAAATAGTCACACGTTCTGGCAGCACCCGTGAGCTACGCTGGTAGTGCCATGCTTAAAATCTAGTTAGAGGACGTTCTTGTTAGCAAAACGCATAGTATGGCGCAATAAAACACACATCACCACAGTCTGCCTGGACTAAAGTATTTAAATACTGTTTCAAGCCACCTAATTGTAATGAAGATATCTGATGCATTAACTAGTATGTTATAAAACATGTCTGTATTTTGTGTAAGTGATGCACATGGAGTTTTTTGTTCTTTTCCATGATACTTGTTCATACAAGAAATTGCATCTTTAAGCAGGAGCCAAATTCGCACCAACATTACCATGATCACAAAATGCCCTTTCACCCCTACCTCCCCCAAAAGAAATCAGCAATATTAAATCAACAGAATAATGTGAGGTGGAAAAGGAAAAGACAACCGTGGACAAAATAAAAAGGAAAGTTTTATTAATGCTAAATACACTTTCCCTTTTGGGTTTACACTACTGTTCCCATAACTGTTTCCAGATGGTTCAGCCATCGTCCGAGCAGCTCGCTGGGAACGAAGCGGCAGCCTGCTGCCTCTTCTACACTAAGGGGGCAAAATCCTGGGCATAAACGTGATTTATGGGTTTGATAAGCTAAAAACCAAGGTAAAGATACACTGAGAAGAGCAGGAAGTGGAATTAAAACTGAATTTTAAAACAAGCTGGCAGCTGAAGAGTTAACCACAACCTTTTTCCTTTTAACACAGCCTTCTGTAGTAGCTAATGAAGGTAATGAAATATGACATGTAGTTTGGCCCTTGACCACAGAGTGCACCTCCCTCCCCTCTGCCTTGCGAACAAAGCCAAAACAGATGTAGCTGCTTCGGTAGGGTTTGGGGTTGACGGCTGTTACACAGAGCAGGTCAGCGGGCGCGTTCCCAGGGCACGGGCTTCTGGCACACCGCAGCGCCGTCTCCTCCTCTCCGGAGGAGATGGGAGTGGACAAGCCAGTGCATATGCAAACAGAGCCAAAGCCACCCTCTCCACCAGCGGCACCGAGAACTACGCCGATTCCCAGCTTCTTTTACAGACCTAATTCCATAAAAACCAACTTCAGGTTTTATGTGCCTAACTAGTTTATCTACTATCAGCCTAATTATAATTAAAACAGCTCTCAAAAAAAGAGAAGACGAGGCATTGCTTGAGTGGGGGAGAGGGTTCACATTGAGAATTATTGCCCTTATAGCTCATGGAAGCCACCCACCACAAACACAGCAGCCAGCATTTCATTAGCAGAGAGCCAAAGATGGAAAAAACCTTCTTAAAATAAGCTTTTCTAAAAAACACCAGAAAGCTTTCAAATTCACAAAATACTGTAGAATTTATTAACCTTTTAAACTTCTTTCAGAAGTTCCTCATACATCCCTTGCCATCAGGGCAACATACTTGACTTTGCCGCATTCTGGCCTGACGTGGCTGCCAGGGTGATAACCTCGAGTAGGTACGACATGAAAATATGTTCCAAGAGATACCATGCAGAAATTTCATTATCGTTGACTCATCATCTAAACACAGGAAAGCTCCATCATAGCTACAGGTTAATAGCGACTATGTGGATCATGATCCCAGTTGGTCCAGTGGCATCAGCTCCATCCCTCCCTTGGTTGAGCACTAGCAGCATCAGGGGATGTCTCATTTCTTCGGGTAGAGGTCACCCATCCACCTCCCCAAAGACCTGGTTGGTGTTGTGGGGACAGAGGGGTGCAGGCAGTCCCAGGCATTGGAGGAGCTCTAGGGTGGGATTCGTTTCCCCCGCTGGGACATCTAACTCGTTGGTAAGTCTGATCTAATCAGCACATGCTCCCTTCGCCACCGCTGAAGAGAGAACGACATGGCAGAGGGCAGCCAAGGCAGGCCAGACAAATGGCTCTCCAGAGAGGAGCAGGCAGCTCCCCGACCTGTCCTAGCTGGTCTCTGAAAGGGTTTATTGTTCTCCACCAGCTCTACAGGGAGCTGTGATGGCTCGCTCAGACGTCTGCGCCTACCTCCAAGGGCACACGGATGCCATGCCGGGCGACATCTGCCTCCTGCCACGGCCATCCTTCGCAGGAGGGACCACTGACCTCCCCCCCCCACACACCAATTGCTCAAACCACCAAAGATCTGAAATAATAAAACAAAATTCGGAGTAAACCTGGAAAACAAAGATTTCTGGCAATTATTAAAGCCATAGGTGGAGCAAACAAGCGAAGAGCCTCCTCCAGCCTCACAGCTGCTGGAAGCCATTTGGCCAAGCCAGCTGAGTGAGCCACCCGCCCGGGCTACCTGCGGTCCACATGTGCTCCGCAGAAACCGCTGGCTTTCGTGGCTGCCTTCTGAGGACCACGTGTAGGATTTTTTGTAAAAAAAAAAAAAATATGTATAAAATGTTAAAGTTGCAAAAAGCTAGAAAAGACTACCATTAAATTTACCTATTCAGCCTTAATTTGTCCCTCTGTTGCATATGCATTGTTACATATGCTTGAATTATATGCTAATTTGCTATCATTCTACAGGAGCCTGACCTCATTTAGAGAGCACAGCAGAGCACACTATGGGTTGGTGCTGAATAATGAAATTATCTGTTGGTTATAGACACACAGCCTCATTTAAACCAAATTCGGATATGTTACTTAATACACGTGACCTTAACCACTGCGACTTTGTTGCCTGTGTAAAAAGGGGTTAACAGCGATTTATTTTGTCTTTAAACCATATAAGCAACACAGTATTATTTCACAAGGAAATTTTGAGGGTATTTACCCAACTGTTCGCTAAGTGCCAACGCACCTCCGTAGACGCACAGTGAATTGAGAAAGAAAGGATGAACTCTGCAGGCAGCGCGCTGTCCTGCTGCTGTACAGTAAATAACAGAGTGCCAGGAACAGGGGAGGCAAGAGGGAACGTGGGATGTCACCTGCACGTTCTGTCCCCTGTGCTCAAATCAGCCCTGAGCCCTCCAAAACGCGGGCTATGAGCCGACGCGATTTAAGGCCAGGTCAGACACATTTACCCAGGTGGGCGAGTTGGGGTTGTACACACAGACTCTGGCACTTCCAAAATTTTTCGGTTTGTTGCTTGATTTTGCAACCTTAATGACTTATGTGCACATAAAGCTTTAAACACTTAAATGGGTGAAATTAGCTATCTAAATGCTTTGCTGGGTTAAGGGCAGTGACATTTACAGCCTTCCCTAGCCCAGTGACCCAGCAGATGCTGTGACAGCCCCCGCTGGGGTCCGAGGGGCCGGGCCGCCTGCGACCAGAGCAAGAGCCAGCACCGCCAAAATCACAGCGAGTCCTCACCCGCCGCAAAGCCGCAGTGCAATATCTGCTCCCCTCCCCGGGACCAGACCGTCGGCAAAGTTCGGCGCAACAGAAAAGGGGGGCAGGGCCCTTGGAAATTGATAGCCTGTTTCAAGCGTTATTTATCATTCCCAGCACAGACACTGACATGTGCCTTTTGAAAGGGGATACTGTACCTTTAACCTTGACTCTGAGCACATTGGTAATTTGGGATGCGAGCCCGGGTTCAAGCGGGGTGACCTTTCGGGGGGGAGGGGTGGGACTGCATTTATTTATGAGGCAGTTGGAAATTTTTGACATCACATGCTAGTCCCATTATTCACGTTACATGACACAAGATTGGCCCTTTTAATGCAACAACATCACATCAAAAAATTTGATTTTCTGCTCTGACAGCAGGCTTGTCCTCTGTAGTTCCCCAAAATGTAATCTTTTCAGGTTAAAGGCCGCAGGAAAGCGATTTAAAAAGCACACAGCTTTCACTGAACATGGAAAAATGGGTCCTGGACCAGGAGAGTGCACTCAGCCAGGGCAGGGATGCTTCGGAGCCGGAGAGAAGCGGTCTTTGGAGTGCGAAGGCACAGCTGCACTCACAGTGAGGGGAATCCCTCTGCCTGACCCCGCAGGACGCAGTGGCCGGGGGTACCCGCAGTGGCCGGGGGTACCCGCAGTGGCCGGGGGTACCCGCAGTGGCCCAGCATCACGCCGGCCCAGCCGGGTTCGCCCACACTGCGGCCGGGCAGAGGCTGCGGGGACGGACCCCACCTCCCCACACTTCTGGAAGTTACGGTGTGCAATATTCTCCCGCCAATACGCACACACGTAACGCGTGCAGCTTCCTCAGAAACAAAAGCATCTTTGAGCCTTTGCTGCACAGTAACACAGCGCACGTGCCACGTTCAGCACAACAAATGCCTTTCTTTTCCTATGCAAGAAGATGCGCTACAAAGAAATTATTAGGTTTACACTGATAATTCTATGTGGAAATAGAAGTTTTTAAGTTTGTGCATAGAAAACACTATTTCAGGGCTGTGCTATATAGACACCACAGTAAGACACGTTGTTTGCTTATACAGCCCCAACAGCAGTACGTGCGTGAGCTCAGTAACTACATGCCCACACTATGCAGAAAGCTGGTTCGTGGAGCTACACTCTCTCATTTTCATAGAATTTAAAATATCAGCTAATGCACTTAAAGATAATGAAATATATTTCACAATAATGCACCGCAAAGCAATATGTATTAAATTACTCATCAGCTAATTCCACAGAGAGAAGAAAATAGTTTATATGTTTAACTTCTCTAAATATCCTTGATTGGGGGCAGGCAAAAGGAATTTTAAGGTGGTTGATTTATATCTGGGAAAGCATTTCTAAGACTGCTGCAATTTCTTTACAGAAATATCACGATGTTGATACTAAAATAACAAGTAAATAAAATGTACTAGTTTTGTCTATATTTTTGTCAGTTGAAACACCATGTTTTCTAAATAGATTGCCAAGAGTACAAGTAATAAGACAGAAACAAAACCCAACATATTAGGAATGAGTAACTTTCTCTAATGGGTCCAAAGGATGTTTCTTCTACTCTTACAGCAGAATTTGAGGTGTGATACTTACTACTTCACCCAGGGAATCAAATCTATGAAAGCATTTCTATATTCACCACTATTTAATACAAAACCACAATTAAATAAAATAATCTGCACCCCACCAGCCCTGTTTCACTTCCACTCGGGTTCTCTCTCCAGCGGAGACCACAGGAGCTGAGCCCTTCCCCTGCCTGCATCGGGCTGGCTCCAGATGATGCTGCAGATCGGGAAGTTTGAGCTGAAATCGCCCTCCAAGCCACCAGACCCCTCACCAGGCCACGCACCAGCCACGTGCGGGGAAAGCCCGTGCAGGACGGCGAAGCCCAGCCAGGCGGACACGGGCAAAGCCCCCCGGGCTGGGCTTCCCCAGCCTGCGTGGGGGCAAGGCACAAACCCAAAGAGAAAAGTTGCTGTTGTGGCAGGAGAAGGATGAGGGAAATCGTAGCATCTCCAACGGCCGTGCCTCCGACTTCTTGCTGCCCCTCACCACGGCGGTGCTTACATCTCACGGCCGCTTTGCTCACGGAGCACCACCAGGTCCTCACTGACAAACAACGCTCCCTTGGCATTATTTACATTTCAGTATCATTACTATTACACCAGAAGGTTATGAACATTTGTGCTTCTCGCTCTTCGTTGGCTGTTTATCAAAGAGGTTGCCCTGCCTTTTTTGCAAAGCTACCCCCTCCCAGCACCCACCACCCTTCCCAGCCGCAGGCGAGGGCGGGACAACGGGCAATCGCTGGCCGAATTCGCAGGAGCAGAAAGGGAAGGGAAGGTGGGTTAGAGCAGCCAGGTTTATGAGCCAAAGCTCAGACACAAACACTCCTCCAGGAGGAAGAAGATCCTAAGGCAGTATTACATTTTTACAGATTTATATGGGGTTTGAAGCCAAGTCCCAAGACTGACAGAACACAGAGGGGGAATTATTTTCTTCTTATTAAAAGAATGAAAAGACCCAACATTGATTTTGTCCTTCCTCACCACACAAAAAACCTCCCAACTACCGAGAGGATGACGGTATAGATTATCACAACACCGTAAATCAAAGTGAATGTATTTATTAGGGTGACTCTGTTGTACATGTGTGTGCTGTTTGTTGGCCCATACTGTTATTATTTTAATTTATGGTTTGCTTTTTCAACTCTTTCCTCCCCCTCACAAGACTGGAGCCTGTCCGCAAGTTTTACTCACGCCAGTTAAAATCAGCATAATGAAATGTCACGGCCAGATCCCATCGCTCCGCAAGGACGTCAGGGCAACGCCGTCTCTGGGACACGTCTGCAGAGTCCCGCAAAACTTCGCTCCGACGGGCAGTGCTGCTGGGGGCTTCGCTAACGGTGGTGGGTGGGAGAGAGCAACAGGGACCCTGACAAAGCTGGCTAACAAAATCAGCAGGGCACGGGAAGGTAGCTTCTCTTAGCTGCTTAACAGATCTAGCTATAATTAAAGTGCAATAATTTTAAGCAATTTGCAAATCCCACCTCACCTCTCATTCTTTAATAATCACGATCTCATTATTATTAAAGCGTATTTCTGTAGAGTCAGTGTTACACCAGGCTGTTGCGATGCAGGAATAGGGGAGCAAGTTGCTGCACAGAGGAATTCAGCTCAACTCTCCATCTGCCCCAGCTTAATTTAAACCAGACTTGACAACCTCATCTGTGGCAGCTAATGACAGCACCCACTCCCAGGAATTACCAGGCACAGAGATCCAATTCTAGGCATGCAAATTCATGACTTGGGTGCTTGGAAAGCATGGTATTTCCTCCCAAAATACCCACTTTGGGGTTCTCTATTTGCTCTCTGGTTTCTGAACTTTGTTTTAATCCTCTCTGAAACCATAAAGTTTTGGGTGTTCTTTTCTTTCTTTTTTTAAGAACACCCTGTAGAATCACAGGAGTGGACACAGCAGAGACTGAGCCATGTATGAGCCATGGCAGCGCAGCAGAAGGGCCAGACAGGACGACAGACCGTGTTCCTTCCCATTTAAGTGATCTAAAGACTGTGCAACTGTAACATACCGCGGAAATCTGCAATAAGTCTCATTTAATAATGCAGCTGTGCAGCACATTGTATTAAATACAAACAAAATATGTGGTGTAACCCCTGTATCTAAGTGCAGCACTACCCTAAACAATGAGATTAACTTGGGGTTGAGTCTGTTGGCCAAGCCATGACCACGCACAAGTCCCCTGAGAAGCACCATGCACGAGACAGACAGTGGCAGCATGCCTAGGTAACGGCCTGGACTTCTACAGGAGAAGGCAAGTAGCAGTCTAAGATCATTTCTGGTCCTCCTACAATACTAATGTCAGGGGAGCTAAACATGAGGAAGGTGTGACACCAGTGACCAAAACCCAGACTTTTAAAATTTTTATTTTCTCAAGTCCTGCATTGTGCAACAGCTGCAAACCGAGTACAGCCTCCACAAAACCCCGTCAGAAAACTAAGCGCTAGGAGCAGCATTGGTTACCTTCGCACTGAAGTAACGTCCTGTCGGTTGGCTGTCCTCTGCTCTTTCTATGAGAGAGGAGCAGGAGATAAACCAGGGAAGAGGAGTTTGCAACCCTGACGTGAGCTAATTTAATCTGAAAAAATCAAATACCTCTCTGATGAGGGAGAGCCCCTGACACATGGCTAAAGCCAAAGGAATGATTCAGCACCTACTTTGGGAGCAGGGAAACACAATCGTAGAGAAATTACATTGGAAAAGAGTATTTTTTTTGCTAACATTTGTTGTTCTGCGGGTGAGCAGGCCACTGTGCTCCCGCATTCACGGCGGCACGCTTCAGCATGAACATTTTCTGGTCGCACATTTTATAAGAGGTGTTTGAGCAGCAGCAGCGAGGCAGGCACACGGAGGGCTCCCGCGTCCCAGGGACGAGAGCAGGACGCCAGTGCCAGATCCAGCCTTGCACATCACAACCGCACGACATTTCCCTGTGTGTGAAATCACAGCTGGCTTCCAGGGAGCGCTGGTTTGCTTTGTGATGAGCATTCTTCTCCAAAGCCAGAAGAACAGCACCCACATCTGCTCCTTCCTCCCCATTTCCCCCCCAACGCCCTCCTGCACACCTGACCTTCGCACCCTCCGGCTTCAGCACTGCCTCTTCTGCCCTTACCAGCTCCTCTGCCTCCCCTGCTATTACCATCCAGCTCCACTCCTGCCTCCCCCGTCCATTTAAATACTGGTTTTCTTCCCTTCTCCCTCGCACTGATTTGGCATCAGAGCTGGGGACAAGATCGTAGGAGAGTGCCCGAGCGCTCCGTGCTGATGCCCGGGTGAACCGCTGCTCCGGCCGCTCCAGGGCAATTACAGGACAGCCGTGCTCAGCCACTGCCAGCCAGAGCAAACCCTGTGAAGGTGGAGGCTGCGGAGACTCTGCCGGGCTTTAAAGTCCAGCTCAGTGAGACAATTTCCCATGAGATGGCAGGAGACATGACCTGACACCAGACAGGAGAGCACAGCCACGGGGCAGCAAGACAGGGGAGAACCTGAGGTTTGGCAAGATGTGACACGCACAGGAAGACGCGGTGTGTATCAGCTTTGGACTGGCAAGCTGCAACTGCAGCGCGACTGTTTGGGAGGTGAGCTAAGGAATCCTGGGCGAGACGGCACAATCAACGGGAAACACCCGCTCCGCGCAGAGTCCTGCTAAAAATGGCAACAAAATAGTTGATTCTACCAAGGCTGTCGCAAAACGTATTGGGAATATCCTTATAGAAACCAGTATAACAGGCTTTTTTTTTTTTTAAATAATGGCCTCAGTTTTGGCTACTATGTGGAAAAGGATTTTGCAGGAAGAACGCACAGAAAAGCAATAAAAGTGTACAAAAATGAGTAAAGAAAACTGCTGTAAGTGGGCTTTTAAAGACTACAAGTACATGCCTGGACAAAAAAACCACAGGGTGGGCAGGGAAAACAAGAGATCCTATTCATCATCTTTTCATACCAAATTTAGAGGACGCCTAAAGAAACAGCTATGCAACTGTCTTTAAAAGGTGAATGGAAATAACAGCACCGAGTATAAAAATAATTTTTGGAAAACATACAAGATGTTGTCGTTTATTTCAATGACAATATACTCTTTAAATAGGCTTTTTATTATTACTGAAGCCCATCAGCTGCATTAGGTGCGAGAGGATAAGGGCCGCAGTCCCTCCCACCGGGGAGCACGGTCCTGCGGAGACATGGTGCACAGGCCCGCCAAGGCGAAACGGGTGACCCTGAGCGGGCGGTGTGGAGCGGGACAGGACAGCAGTCACAGCTGGCGGCATTACACCCACACGACTCTGCAGAGGCGATGCTGGTTTGGGACACGCACACAGCAGACTTTACATCCCGCTCCCTCACGTCACTTCTTCAAACCGTGACACCTACAACATGCCCATTTCCAGCCTCTTGGGATCACAATTCCCTAATGCCATCCCTGACCAAGTCTCCTTGTCCACTTGGTCCTTCCCCAGGGAGTAATAATCCATTCCCATTCCATCATACCAGTGCTCCCACCACACTTCCATAATACCACCCAGGTACCAGTTATGCCCATTAATGAGAATTCACCGTTCTCCTGGTCTGTTATTCATCTCTTAACACTCATACGGAGGCAATTAAAGGATTTTTTTTTTTTTTTTTGCTGCCTGGTGCCTCTTAATTCTGGCCCCAACATCTTCCTGTTGCGCCAAATAAGTAGCGATCCATTTTCCCCTTCATCAAACATATATGAAGCAGGTCAGTGTTATTAGGAGAGGCCAGCTGAGGCACATGGAAAGACCAAGCATGTTTTAGAGGAGTACACAGGGAAATACACACAGCTGTGA
This sequence comes from Sula dactylatra, assembly GCA_013389905.1. Classification (NCBI taxonomy): domain Eukaryota; kingdom Metazoa; phylum Chordata; class Aves; order Suliformes; family Sulidae; genus Sula; species Sula dactylatra. The sequence goes on from WEKW01026436.1 coordinate 332,401, forward strand.
GAACTGAGTTCAGGAGTTCCGGGCTCTGGCAGGCTTCAGACTTTTCTAATTTAGAAACTGCAGACCGTACCAACTTGGCATTGGTGCGTCAGGTCGCGTGAGCTGAAGGATTTGCCCCATCCCTGTGCTGCACAGCTACACTGAATACAAAACTGATTGAAGAGGGACCTACGTGTGAATACAAAAAGCATCTTTGAGGAAGGAAGAATTTTCTCAAAAGAGCAGATTCAAAACAGAACTGAAAGAACAAGACAGAAGAAAAATGCACGGATTCATTTCTAGCATTACTGAGTTTACTTTGTTGCTGGTTTTGTCTTTGGTTGTTTTGTTGGGTTTTTTTTCTCCAAAATGAAGAGGAGAGATCAAAGTTTTGGATTTGTGGAGCTCCTCCGCCTGCCGGGTGGCAGCACGTGCCTCCACCCACGGCAGGCCCTCTCCTGTAGCTGCTAATCCACTCCGATGCTCAACAGCAGAGCCTTGAGTTTTCACGGATTTATGCCCTACACTGCACACTGTTCCATCTGTTTCACGGTTATTGTTCTCACCGAGTCTACTTCATCATTTAAATTATTAACAGCAGAATTACACTGACTGAGATCTCCTAGAATTGGTGGCTTTAAAGTACAAAGGCTTGTATTGTAACATATTGATACGCATTGACTGGAACAGATGAATCGGGAGAAATTTAGATTTAAGGGTCATTGCTTCATTTCAGCACCGTTTGGATTTTTTTTTTTTGGTATAAGAATAACAGAAGAAAAAGCTGAAAAAGCTCCTTTAGATGGTCACCTGCAGATTGTCACTTATGTTCAAGTACCTTCACGTAATCAGTAGCCTGAAGCGGCCCGATTGACGTGCCACACATCGGAGCACACAGCGTCCTCGACACTCCTTGGACCCAGCCCACTACCAGCTCCATGCTCTGTGGCAGGGCAGGCACCCCAGAGACCCCCGAGACACGGGTTCTTCCACCAAATACAACGTTTGCAGGGTACAGACCTTGTACAACCACATGCAGCAAAGATGTAAATTATACACTGAGAAAAACACAGTGACCCTGGTGGGTGGAGGAGAAAAAGCAGGACAGGAGCATCAAGAAACTTCTGGGTTCTAGTTCATTGATTTCTTCTCTGTCATCTTCTCATTAGGAAGACAAAATAGTTTCCCACCAGCTTGTTATACCCTGTTGCTGTCATTAACTATTCAGAAAAGAATAATCAAGTGCTATAATTGCATGAAGTATCAGTAAATCACAAAATCCCAAGCAAATTCATCTCTCCCCTTTGTCTTTTTTTTTTTTTTAAAATGTAACACATGAGAAACGGTGATTGTGAAAAGCCATTTATGTTCAAAAAAGCAACAAAAACCCACCTGCTGCCAGCGACAACCCTTCTGGCCACCAGATACCACAGTCAGAGGCGACTCCAAAGTGATTTCAGACTTAACAATATTCATTAATAACAGACTAGACAGTGCCCGTGTTCAGACTATGCATATGGTTTGAATACAGGGAATTTGCTTTTCCCATGCACTGCATTACATATTTATACTGAAATAAAAGCTTTTTTTTTCTCCCCACTTCTTGCAGGGTAATTGACAGATGGATCTGATTCAGAAAAAAAGTAATCAATGCATTCAAATAGTTTCTACCCATGCTGCTTTGCCTACGCTTCAAATATTTTATTACACAAGGTTCTATATACATTTTTTTTAGATTAGTTGAAGTTCATGCAGCTTTTCATGTGAGATTTTCTTTTAAAAAAATTCTAGCCTTCTGAAGCAACAGTTTCTCTGCAATCAAGTCAAAAATCCAAAATAGCTTTCACTGTGCTAATAATGAAAGTCTTATGTGCAAAGACAAGTTTCTTTCAAGTAAAAATAAAGTGTGTTTTCATTACATCATATACCCAAAAACATAATATTCAGTCACCCAGGCAGGAGCTGCCCAAGTTAAAAGTTGGTTCAAGGCAGGTTTTCATAGCCACCAGGTGCAAGTGACATCTGAGCACACAAGTCCCATTTCTGAGGGTAATAGTGAAAGCAATACTAGGAAAAAAAAAAATAAGCTTCCTGCTTACATGGTGGGCAGGAGGAGACAAAATAGTAGTTTGGGGTGGGGGGGTGGGTGGGGCTTAGCATCAGTATTTGCCCAGATATGGTCTCTCCAGTACAAGGCTCAAGAAATCTCAAGCCGCAGCTGCCATCAGGTCCACAACACAAATCTACCAAAGCTTCCTGAAGACACTGACTGCTTGTAAAGCAACACTTCCAACACTAGAGACCACAGGTCCCAGAGACAGCTGGGCTAAGAACAGAAAACCAGCAAAATCTTTACTGCTGAAGTGACTTACGTTGCACAAGGTCACTTCCTTAGAGGCACGTGGAACTGAAGTTACCCTTCAATTCCTACAACTGCAGAGAAGGCCTAACCAAGTAACAGTAGATGGAAACCCAAACACATACCTTGCTCCTATCAGAGCAGCTCCTTCTCCCTGCAGCTCCAGTGCCATTTGTGCTACACAGGCTTATCTGCTCTGCCCTTACATATCTTCACTCCCTCCTACCCATAAGACATCTCTGATAAATTGCCTGATGCCCTACTCCTGTGCAGTATTTGGTAATGCTGAGCTCATCAACCAGTTGTGCTCCAACAGCTGATGCTCGTATCGTCAGCCAGCCGGCAGGCAGGCAGGCAGGCAGGCAGGCAGAAGAGCTAGGTCTAGGCTCCTGTCCTCGCCCCAGAAGCAGGCCTTTGCTAGAAAAGACCTCCTAGGAGAAGCAGCAATAAGAGTAGAGGAATCCCTATGTCCTAGAAGTGCAAAACCTAATACGCATTGGGCTCAGATATCAGAAGTACACCAGCGAAACTTAAAGCATGATTCTTTTCTACTTCCTGAAAAATAGCTAGCTATTCTTGTCTTTACCGCTTTTCTCTTTCCTCATCGTTCATAATTAGGCATCTTACATCAATGGCCAACTCTCGGCAGATCTAGCAGAGAGTGGGCTGCTCACTGCATCACTTAGCTGCAGCTGAATAAAGCGTTCTTCCTCCTCAAGTCTGTACAGGTCCTAATGACGCTTCCAGTTGGAAATAGCTAGATTTTTCTCCTTGGAATAAATCAACCCACAGAAAACTTGCTGCAAAGGATTAATTACAGAATCACAGAACGGAGCTTGGAAGGCATGTCTGTAGATCATCTAGTCCAACCTCCCTGCTCAAGCAGGGTCACCTAGAGCAGCGGGTCCAGGACCATGATGAATATCATCAAGGACGGAGAGTCCACAACCTCTCTGGGCAACCGGTGCCCGTGTCTGACCGCCCTCACAGTGGAAAAGATTTTTCTTGTGTTTAAGTGGAATTTCCTGCATTTCAGGTTGTGCCCATTGCCTGACATTCAAGGGCTCACCAGGAAGACAGAAGGCACATGTGTGCTTACGCAGACCTTCCTGCTTTCATGGGGTGAGCTCTCCCTTACAGGCAGACATGCTCCCGGGTTTGCTTAAATTTAGTATTAATTGTGAAGAGCCGAATTTGAACAATTCATTTATGTTAATGTTATCTGCTCAGGGGTGCAGAGGCTGTTTTGAACATGCATTTTTTTGTTCAAATGAGCACCACCACACAACTCTTCCTCAAACACGTGGTTATTGTATGGAGAAGGTTCTGGAGATGTTGGTAAGCAGTCACGCAAATGCCGACTGGGCATCCTAGCAGCGTTGTCGTGAGGGCTACGGCAAGCAGCAAGAACTCACTATGAAAAATATTTTGAAGTTTATATGTACATTGTTCTCTTTTACATCAATTTTTTCCAACAATACCTATAATCAGAGGGGTGATAATTAGTAATAATTAGTTCATGCACTCTAATCTACTTAACGTTCCCTGTACTCCCTGTGACTTCACTGTAAGCCAGCAACAAAAGCCGTGCGTGAGACGCGGAGGGGAAGTCACTCAAATGGACTGCCACGGCCACCTCCGTCCTGCCTTGCGGGGCTCTTCCAGCCGGGAGTAAGCACAGTATCACAACATAAAGCATTAGACATGCTCTGGAAACCCTTTGCCCAGCTGCTCATTAGTACTGCATTAGTCTGTAAACTCAAGCGCAAAACGCCTAGTTCAAGTTGCTTTTTCTTGATGTACTTGAAAGGTCCTGTGAATTTATGGCAGGATAATGCGGAGCACAGCACCTATTTATGAGTTGATCATTTGTACAAAACCCCCCTCAAAGCACCGAAGGTTACCATTCGACCAAGAGCTGCACTTAGCTGCTCAGAGGGCAAGAAAGCCAAGTATATGAAAGTTAAAAGCATTAATAAAAGTGTGACTTATAAATTACTTCATCTTTGTCACCCTTTTTGAAATGGGGTGAGAGAGGCCAGGGTAAATTTATTTTTTAAGTGCTTTCTGAGACCTGCAAGGGTCAGCCCTGAAATGCTGTACTCTATAAATCATTCCATGCGTATCTGATAGATGCGAGTGCATCATAACATTAACAAATATTGATTTGTTTATCATTTGCAACTGTTTATAGCTAAACAGCAGACTTCATAACATTTGTAGGGAGAAGAAACTTTAATCTGTGAGAATGCAGGAGAGAAGCGGCCTCGGCTGCAGGAGAAAAGAGCAACCATTATTCCGTCACCCAACTGCCGGCTCAGTGTACATGTTACAGTCATATTATGAAACCAGTTATTTCACAAAATGACTAAAATTTTCAGGCGTTTCGTGAAACAACTTGTATCACTGCTAAGAACCACAGCGAAACCTCGCATTACGGGTGCTCGGTTGAATCGCGGCCACAAGGAGTCAGACGCAGAGCCTGCAGCGGGCAGCCGGCGCGCAGATGTAAATGCTGCAGCACAAACCTTTGGTCGGAGAACCGAGGATGGGTGTTCTTCCCCGCTCTGGGAAGCCTCCCCGCCCTGGCACAGCTCACCTCTGCCGCGCCACGCGGAGCCCGGCACTGGGGACAGGCACCACCGCCCCTCCCGGACCACCGTCAGGCAGGCACCAGCCGGAGCCAAGCCCCCCAAACCTGCCCTCCACAACGGTGGGTGTTAATGAACCCAGTGGGTCCGCACGACCCACACCTCCAGTGCCAAGGTAAGTACCAGTCCTGTGACACCGCTCTGCGATATCACTCTGCGACACAGAATTATAGAACCACAGAATCATTGATGTTGGAAAAGACCTCGAGGATCATCGAGTCCAACCGCCAACCCAACACCCCCAAGCCCACCACTAAACCATGTCCCCAGGTGCCACGTCTACATGTTTTTTGAACACCCCCAGGGACGGTGACTCCACCACTTCCCTGGGCAGCCTGTTCCAGTGCCTGACCACCACATCATGCAATCTGGAATTAAACACAAGACGGCTTCCAGCTGTATGTACACATGTATAACTACATCTCTCTGTGTATGTCTGTCTTAGTCAAGAGTGTCCAGCAGCCATCTATAGGCACTTGGCATAACGCCGCCCTGTGGTTTCCATCCATTTTATGCAGTTACCAAAATCAGCCATTTCACAAAATGACTGCCCATAGAACAAAACCCATGGAACATTTTATGTAAAAGTCCCAGAACATGTAACAAGGACACACGTTTTACAGTACCTCTCACCTGCTAACACTGATCAGGGCCACCAACACATCTGACCCCAGTTTTTTGGCCAAAATCAATGACTCAAATATAAGACTTAGCCCACGGACCCCTCAGGGCTGTGTGGTGGGCACAGAGCATCGTCATATCACCAGCTCACCACCGATCACCAGAGCCCAGGAACTGACCTTACATCATCGCACCCTGCGAGGTTTCAGACCTGACAAAATACGACGTCAACTGTTCTGTATTTTCCTTATTTTAATATTATACAGCAGGTTGTAAATGCAGGGAAGACACCTGGAGCAACAGGAGCAGGTTTGAAAAAACCTACAGTAAAAAACTCATTAGCCTAATGAGGAAGACAAACTATCTGGCAAATCTCTTCCTGATGCTTTAAATCGTTAGATATTAGGGTAAAACCCAAACTTTTTCATTAAGCAACTACAATAAAAATGGGTTGTTTTCTCTCCCCACCTTCTTCTCTTAAATAGCACAACTCTTTGCTTTTATTTATTTTTGGAATTTGACAGGCTCGATAACCAATTTCTATGCAGAACCACCCACCATTCACATCTCAAAAAGCTAATGAAGTATAATAAAATTGCCCCAGGAGACACGTATATGGAGACATGCACAAACTTTTCAGGAGAATACTAACCGTGATTTCTTCAGGTGGGAAAGTAAAAATATGTAAGATAAATGAAAACAAAATTAAATAAACACCACCCATCAGTAGTGAAACTCAGTTTGCAAAGCACGGGCACCTTCTTTCCTGTGCAGCAGCCAACATCAGCTTCTACTATGGGTTAAAAAAAAAAATTCTCAGCTTCCCATATAGGAAAAAAAGATGAAGGCTAATACCAGATTAAATGGTACTGTACTAAACAGTAACCAACAGCCTGTAACATGCATGGAAATAGAAATAACCAGATAAAGGGCGTGAATGCAGCATCTCTTATCCCGAGGGTTCCCTGAGTGCTTTTCGGGGGTTGCATTCCCACGGATACGGAGATTTTTTTCTCTTGGCTGAGTATCACACCATACTTTCCATCACAAAATGCTGGAGAGTGGGTCTCTCAAACAGAAGGGTTTGAGAACAATGTCATCCTATCAGAATAACAAACTCCATCAAATTGAAACCCATGGAGATTTCAGTGTGCATACATGCTCATTCGCCAAAGCTTTAGGTAGCTCCAAATTAAGTATTTGGTTATTTCCCTGGGAGAAGTTTGCACTGTATTTGCAGTGGTACCTATTTGCAGCTAAACACTGGTAAATTTGCTAAATCCAGGGGTTTTAGGAATCTATTCTTCAAGTTTACTAGAACTGAGCCCTCGAAACCTAAACCACTCTTGTAGTAAAACAGCTAAATCAAGCACTTCTGAAACCCAGAGCAAAATCTGGAGGTGCCATAACACAGAAGTAGCATCAAGTCCCCTGTCCAGCTGGTGTCTCCGGTGAGAGCAGCCATGGGCTTCCAAGGAGTGGAATTAAAACCTGGTTTACATCTGAACAGCAAAGTTAGATCATATTGAGATGATCTATCTCAAGCCTTATCTGCTCGTGAAGAGACTTCATTCTTCTTGGGGAAAATGGCAGCACGAGCCCAAAAATATCCACTACCATTTCAGGCGAGAGTTTGGCTGCGCTGCCTTGCGACTGGCCATGGGCATCCTCGGGATTTGCTCAGGATGATTTACAGGCAGCACATTCAAAACCACGGGGTTCCAGGCTGGAAAGTGATGATGCTAGAATTGGCTTAATATCCCGGAATTACAGCACCATCGCTCGGCGTGTGTTTGTGCAGAAAAGCTGCTCCTCGCTTAAACCCTTTGCTTCCCAGGAGCAATCTCTACCTGCTATAAGCTCAGCACTTTGTCCTAGGCAGCTCCTGTTTGTTTTAAAGCTTCTTCTTCTCAACCCACACAAGACACAGTCACCATAAAAACACATTTACCAAATGGCTGCACGTGGAGCAGGCAGCACGAAGCGACGGCTCTGCGTCTGAGCTGAACCCCAGGCAAAGCTGAAATTAGCTTTTCCTTGGAGGCAAAGGAATTATTAATGGCCCAGCATGTGCTGGTGATGAAGGGGCCAGGAGCAGGCACTGGCTCCAGCCTGCGCTGGACCTGGGGCTGCTGGAGCTGTGCTCGGCCGGGCAGCCACAGCACCACTGCCGTGCACCGAGCATCGCTCCGGCACAGGAGAGGAAACGCAGCAAGACCCTCTCTTACCAATTACAGGTCGTCAATATTGACTATCTGAGGGATTTCCATGCTCAGGAAGCAAATTAGAAACTCAATACCTGAACTATTCCTAAATGCAGTTATCAACTTCAGAGTTTTATCTCATAAAACCAATTCAGCTTAGAGTTTAATTCTATTAAATTAGGGCTTAGAAATAAGATTTGCTCTGAGAATGAATGCATCATTAGTTTTAAAATGCAATATACTGAAACCCAAAATGTGCAGCATTACAGTTTGAAGAATAAATGAGTAGAGATGGCACCCAAATATACTTCTCCCTAAATATATTTACCAGCCTTGGAAAAATCCGTTGGCTCATTAGGACACCAAGTCTTTTGGTGTGTGGGACGTCCCCCTTCTTTAGGGAATGATAATCCTCTTGTGTCTCTCCTTGGCACAAGTTTTTCCTTTGTTCTTAAAACCTTCTTATTTCAGCAGCTGACAGAGAAAAAAGAATCAGCATCCTTTTTCTTAATAAAAATGCCACAATGAGATCCTGTCGGGCTTCTGCCAGGCATGTCAAAGGAGCAGGGACTAATACAGGAAACCTCAAGAACTCCCCGTTTTGTGCAAGTTACAGTATGTGGAAGAGTCACGTAGGGCTGTTTTTTTAAATCAAGCTTCCAATACATGAAAAGCATCCTTCCATGGGGTGCATGTAATCTCTGAATAGGGCCCTTAGTTTCCTGTGGTATTGTATTAAAACTGATGTTTGATACAATAATGCAGGGATAGAATATGCTCAGAAGAGGACAAGGTAGGCCAACAGCGTCTGTCCCCTTGCATTACAAACCGCTGCGTCCTCTTTCATGCCGTACCGGCCAAACCGCTGCCAGTCCAAGGCATACCTGCCTTGCCTAATCGTATGAGGGCTATACCATTGAAAGTTAGGGAAAAAGAGAAGGAAAAAGGCAAATGCCACCCCAAAGACGCTAGACGTCTCGAACAGAAATAAGATATTCTGGTGATACATGTTTCACCGTCATTTTTATTCCAGATGCGGTATTTCAGACGGTCCAATGAAAACAGCGGGCTCCTCTTCAGGCCCGGCCACGTACTTTGCATTTTAAAAAGCTCCTTTTTCAGAAGAAAATAACGCCGACTCCAGACAGTATTGCAGAGTAAGTTAGCAAACTGTGTGGTGTCGCTACAGCATCACAAAATAATTGGTAGTCCATTGTCTCTCACGCCAAAAGACTAGGTTAAAGCTTTTAAAGATGTATTAGAATAGGTGTTAATTCGCTATTTTTACTCAAGTAGACTATAACAGTTTTGTTCTTATTAGAAGCACAAAAATAAAACTAACTCAAATGATCTAATTATAATTTTTGGTAGCTGTAGAGTCATATGGAACAACACAATTAACTCTATAGAGCCTAAAATACTTACAGTAAGTATTTAATGTAACAGTTCGTTTGCAGATGCATGCAGAGCTGTGAAAGTAAAGAGACAAGGATGAAATTATATATGTCCATCTCATTAGTTACGCAGCAGCTCTGAGGGGTGCTGCCCACGCCGTTGCCCCCCCTGCAATCCGGATCCAATTTTACAATATTGAGCCAATTCTCATGTTCAAAAATTAGTCAGAGAAGTACAATGTGGTCAGATGTTCGTGTTTTGCCATATGATTTTCCTCTTCCCTAATTTTTAAATTATATTTAGATCAAAACAGTCCTTGTATTTTACATGAATAGAAGTCTCAACCTTGCCCTTTTATATTCCATCTTCAAAAGCAGCAAGCAGTTGTCCTGTGTGCCAGGCAATGTACTACAAAATATTTTATAGTTTTGTTCCTATTCATGTTTGCTTTTACTTGGTTTTCATTGAGCAGAATGACTTTGTCTGTTCCAAACAGTGAAAGAGCAGCTCAGCCAAGATGCTACAGGGCGGCTGACATTTGGAATGCTATTTTCAGTCCTATTTTACATATGCTTCCAAAATTTATCTTATGAAAAATAAAAATCAGTTGGAAGATGGGCTTATCGGTGTCTTTGGCAATGCAGATGACCTACTTTCAGCCACAAAGAACAGCAAAACTGCACGGCTATCGGCAGCAAAGTTAAAGGAAGGAAAGAGTCGACACCAACATCTGTGCAAATGCCCAGGGAATTAAAATTCAACCCGGAATGGCGCATTGGAGAGAAGGGTCATGTCAGCCCAACGCCTGTGCGGCACGCCACGCCGCGCCGCTGGCTGGACTGGGGCCATGGACAAGCCACGTTGTGTTCCCTCTCGCCAGTACATGCCCAGGAAAAATCCTGGCATAATCTTTTTTCCTGACTACTTCTAACATGCAGAAAAGCAGCTGGGAAACAAAACGGTTTAGTAAGTGCAGCCTAAGAGTGAATATTACCTTACACATCTTCTAAAGATGCACTTTACAAAAATCCAGGACGAGAGAAAAGGAAACGGAGGGGGAACACAACCCCAACATTCTTCAAAAAAGGAACTGATTCTTTGAAAACTAATTAGAATGAATCAAGGCATGACCTAAGAAGGGAGATTAAAGGAAAAACAAACAAACAAAAGCTGTTAAGGTTATTAAAAATGACTGTATTTGTGGATAAAGCAACAACTCGAAACTTCTCGTTGATACTCTCTATTTTGTCGGGGCTCTTTCTGCCTATAAACAAATTGTAAAAGATGGCAACAGCTAATTTAAAAAATAAAAAGCGAAGTGTTGCGGCAGAGTCTAAATTGAGTCTGACAGTCAAGGTCACATAACTTTTCACTTTTATTTAAAGACATTGCCTTGATTACTGAAAAATATTGCAAGATATGTACACACAAAGCTAGAGTCAGGATAGCCAGCCTTTGAGGACTATATCGATGGCTTCTTGTCCATTGCTTTAAAAGGAACAACAGCAATAATTTTTTAAATTGCCAAATGTTGTGTAATTACCAAATTATAGAAAATTGTCAGACATCATCGATACAATTTTTTGAATTATGCTTTCAGTGTAAACAATATGTCCTAACCAGTCCTGTTATGCCTAAATAAATTGAAATTATTTCTGGAAATTTTAAAAAGTGTTTGCTGCTTTAGTTCACATAAACATGAAAGCTTTCATTATACCTTTGATTTATTTTAAATGTATTTATATTGTTCTAGTCCTTTTACTGCAAGTTTTGAGAAAAAATGTTAAACCTAGTTCTAAAATTCATTATCTGTAAAGAAAATGAGTTGAGCCTGCAATACATGTTTCTAGCACCGAAGGATCAGACGAAGCGTACAAGATCTCATGTCTAACGCAACCATTCTCACGGGCCCATTAGAGTCTTTATAGGTGGATCTCACTCATAGCTTTGTTTAAAAGAGAAAAATACAGATTCTGAAGAGAACCGGAGCCTATTTGATGTTCAGCTGCTATTGTCTCCAAGGCAAACCTGAATGAAAGCTTGGAATTAAACAGCCTTTGAATCTAGTTTTCATGGTGATCATTGCAAGTGATATAAAATAAAACATCCTGGTTCACATTTGCAGGCCTTCGGAGCCAGCTGCCACATTTCCCCTCATTCACACACTTTCAAAGTTTATAAAATTATTACATAATTTTGTCACACAATTTTTATAAATCAAAGGCAGTAATCAGCCATTTTCCTTGCCTTCGTAAAAATTCCTTTCCAGGACCTGAAGCTTTCCTGGTTTCCCCCTTACTGCAGTGCACAAGCACCTTCAAATATTCACACCTGCCCTGGTCTTTGAGAAATTACTTGTGGAGTCACTAACGTATGCTTTAATTAGGAAACAAATATCAGCTCTCCAATGTTTTTATCATACAGAAATGTTCCCAGTGAAGGAATGGCTGTTGCAAACAACAGGAGGTTTGGCACCACTCCAGGAGCAGGGGGCATTTCCCCCAGGTGTCCGCAGCACAAATGGCATTTCTTAGGACTGCTTGGACGCGGAGGCGGCTGCCGGCGGCTCCCGCTCCCATCGCCTGCGGCCCGCGGCGGACGACTGCCCGCGGTGGGAGGAGGAAGGGTTGGCTTCCCCGTACTACAAGTAAGAAACCAAAGTATGAAGACAGAAAAAAAGCTTTTCCAAGCACACAGGTAACCCAAAGTGGACTTAGACCAGTTGATTATTAAGTTAAGAGCGTTAATACAGACTCCTCCGTCAGTACAACCCAAGGGTCCTCACCAGTAGCTTAATTCAAGGCTGTAATCGTCCCCATCCACCGAGTCCCCGTGCAGTCCTGCACAAATCACTTTGCCTCAGTGCCCCACTTACACAAGAGGGAAAATAGCCTGAATCCTAAAGGGACGGGAGGATTAGCCATGGAATGGATGAGAACTCTGGGAGATCCTCAAGGGGCAGACGCTAGAGAAGTGCTAAATCCCACTATCATCAAAATCATCACTCTGTTTTGCATCTCCCCTATGCTCTGTCTTTGGAACCCACATTTTATCCTTTCCCATGATTTTTGCAATCCCCTACACACAATTTATTGGGATAAAATTCATACCTGCTATAAATTATGAACATGCTCTTACTTTTTAAAATTACACCAGTATATTAATCCATAACAGAGGTAGTATTATTACCAATAATAATTGTTACCCTTATTACTAAAAAAGTAAACATAGTTTCAAAGGCACGGGAAGTAAATATCCTGCAAACACTGTAGCTGCACGTCCTCCTCTTTCAAGCTGCCGTTGCATCATTTTTCTTGCCATTTGAAGTGGCATACTTGGAGGAGGTGCATTTAGCATTTTTTGTAACCGTATTTAGGTAGTGCTTTTTGGTATTTGAAAAGATTACTTTAAAACGAGATCATGAAAAAAACACTCAGGTAAAATAACATGTCATGCCAGGCTCATTACACCAAATATATTGCACAGCCTTAGTATTTTAACTCCGCTATTTTTTGTACCGAGGTACATCGACTCATTCTTACTCGGTGGCGTTTCCACGTTACGTTAAAACTAATTGCAACAAGTTTCAGAAGACAAATCCTTTGTAGATGGGGTGAGCGGCTTCGGAGCAGACCCGGGCGCAGGAGACGAAGCCATGGAAGCGTGGAAGGGGAGGGAAGACGGGCCGTCCAGGCTCGCGGCCCCCAGCCCATCCCGCTGTGCAGAGGGACCCTGGGAGGCAGAAGGGCTCCGGGTTGGAGCCACCGCTCGCTCCGGTGTCCCCGCACCCCCAGCCAGGCCCTGCCTTTCCAGGCTTTCGGGCAGGGACACGGTTCCCGCAGCCGCAGGGGCCGTGCCCAGTCCCTCCCGGCCAGCGCCGTGATCCCCCCGCACCATCTGCGAGCTCCGCACCGGCCACACGCCAGCCACGGTGCACGGGCACGCCGTCGCCTTGCACGCTCGCCTACTCCACCTCAGAGGGAATCCAAGAGTTTTCCCTATTCCTGCAGTCTACCTTTATTCCCCGTTAGGTCAGGGAGTGCCTAAAATCCCACAGAAATAGCGCAAAAAGTAGGTGAAGCCACTTCACCTGCCATGGCGACCGATTTGTTTTTAAATGGCCACCGTTGCACCTGAAACGCAAGCCTATGTACGTCTGGCGTGAAACACGGAGCAGGAGGTGACATCCCCAGGGAACGCAGAAAAAGTGAGCGTGGGAGCAGCCTGGAAAAGCAGGATGCTCCGAAGTGTCCCCCGGCCCGGTGGGCACCGAGCGAGTGACACGGCTCGGGGAGCCGCTGCCAACGAAGCAGCGCCTGCAGCCAGCCCGCGGAGCCATCAGAGCGGGCGGCGAGCCGCCTTGCTCGGATGAAGGCAAGAGGCATAAAGAGGAATGAAAGAGGAACAGAGCAGAGTTATAAAAAGAAAAGGAGAAATCATAAATTAAAACAGAGAGACAAAAAGCCCTGCTGAAAATTTTCTTTTTTCTGTGCAAAGCAATAGTGGGAAAAGCATTAAGCGTTACTCTGTTTCTTCATCTAATGACACAGAAAAAAGTCTTTTCTGCAAATAATTCAAGTAAACAATCTCCAGAAAGCATGAACAACAATACCAAATTTCTTGAAATTAGCCAAGCTCACAGAATCAGCAGGCTATTACTGCAGCTTGGAGGCCACGTCTCCAAAACCGTGGATGAGGCAATTGGGGGGGGGGAGGAGAAAAGGGCAGAAGAAACAGCCCCTTCTTTCTCCATTATCATTTACCTGGAATTCAGTCCACTGTAAATTTCATTTCAAAAGGAAAAAACCCTACGACAAACTCATCTTGGCTAAATATCGTTCACTGATTTATAACAAAGATGTGTTCCACTTTAACTTGCTAAACACTTTGTCACTGTTTTATATGCACCACTTCCAAAGAAGGGAAAAATAAAGGAGAGATTTTTAGGTCAAATGATTAAGGGGAAAAGAGATTTAACCAACAATTTTTTTAAAGTTCTAATTGTTTGCTTATTGACACCAATTTACATGGAGCCACTTAGCGAATAAAGGTTTTCACAGTACATGGCACTTCTTTATGTCAGTTTTTAGCCATCATGTCACAGCCTGGCTTGAAAAGAAGAAATGCTGAAAACTCGTAGGCCAGAAATGAACAGCCTATTAAGATCTGAAAAGCTGTCATCCCCACTGAAAAGACTTGCGTCAGCCACTGAGGATATATTTTAAACCGCCTGTCCGCAAGAAAACTTTAATAATGCAGCCTTGCTCTAATGTCTTGTGAGAGGAGAGGCAATTTTACTTCTTCTATTAACCCAACGTGATTACAATGGCTTATTTCATGGAATATTAAGTTCAAATTCTGCTCCCTGGGAGGACAATAAAAAAAAGAGTGTGCTTATGACATTGCCCGAAATAGCCACAAGGACCGCAACTCCTTGGTGCTTTTAATGCATCCAAGCAGTAATCCACCTTAATTTGCTAATGGTTAAGTAAATTAGCAACAAAATAATAAAATACAAAAAGGTATCAACACAGGAGTAAATGCTTTCCTCTAAAAAATATTAAAATAACAAAACGATGTTTTCATAAGGATTGCAGTGGCCTTTCAATCCTCTCCCTCCCCCCCCCAGCCACCCCCCCGCCAATTCAGGGGAAAAATAAACTCCTTGTGTCGGCCGGGCTTTCGCCATGAGGCAATCATAAGCAAAGCGGTTTGTGCCGAGACCACAGCTGGGACGGCTTTGTGCAAATGGAACCGTTAATAACTGCCTGGGAGTGACAAACACTTTCAAAACTACCTGAGCTATCCCTGTGCGGACACCGGGAAAATGGTTTCCCCAAAAAGGTGGGAGCCTGGCCGGGCGCACGATGCTGCTGCCACCCGGCGCCTCCGGCCAGAGCCCGTGCCCTGAGCTGGGCAAGCGGAGCTGCGGGTGCAGGAGCATCCGTGCTGGGACCAAGCAGCCCTGCCCGTCCCTACCTCCGGGCGGAGGGTGTTCCGAGCGTGTTGGGTTTGAACGCCGTCCGCAAGTACATCCAGCGACATGCAGAAAGGCGGCTCACGTCCGCGGGGGACCCCGACAACCCAGGGCCGGGGGGCAAACGGGCGGCCCCGGGGGGCTGCTCTGCTCCGGCTGCCCAGGGGGGAGCCGGGGGGATGCTCATTCCCAGACCCAGTGGGCAGAAACCTCCCCTCTTCTTCAGTACACGTGTACAGGCCTGATCCTGCACTTAAAAATTAAAATCAGGTCGCCGGGGTTAGTAATTTTGGTCTTGACAGAGTATAAAAATCACAAACGAGGGAAGGCGGCTGCCCAGCCCTCTGCTCTGCCCGCCCGGGCCGTCTCGCCCAACTCCCGCCTGCGGCACTGGGCGCTCCAGCCGAATCGCCCAAGGAGGGAGGCGTGCTGGGCGGCGAAGAGCCGCCGGGCACCTCCAACCCCGGCAGCAAGCGCAGGCAGAAGAAAACTATCACAAACAAGACGCTTTGCTTTCAAACCGATGTAGCTGGCAGAGGAATGCTCCATTACCCATTCTTCCTTTCCGGCACTGCCTTCCTACAACTTTTTCTTTTTTTTGGGTTTTTTTTTTTTTTTTTTTCTTCCCCCCCAATATGGAAAAGGAAATAATTTTTTCATTTAAAAAAATTCATGTATGCAAATAGCCGGTGAAATTATAAATAGCCACCATTAATTTCTTCTACCTAGTTCAACAATTCCAAAGCAAAAAAGGCGAACTTAAATAAATACATTTAAAATCGCCTGCTGTGTAATAGTAAAGAGACTCCATAAAACTAGAACAATATTTATTTCTTCTTTTCGTAACAGCTCCCTGTTTTATTAGGCCCGTGTTCCACAGCGATCTGATAAGAAGGAGCGAGGCTAAATGGCAAATGGCAAACATCCCAAATCGCAACCTGATGTATTTCCACAGCCCTGACCTTCAGATAAAAATCGTGCAGAAATCTGCAAACCCACCAAATATGCAGCACCACATGCTTCAAGCATTTTCAGACACAACAGTCGGGGGCAAAAAAAAAAAAAAAAAAAAAAAAAAAAAAAAGAGAAATAAGGGCATTGCTATTTAAAGCCTTTAGCCTTCCCCGCCCTTAGAATTTAAGGATTATGCTCCTATACGGCTCGTACGAGGGTGCGTGTATAGACAGACGCCATCAAACCTAAAGGTTTCTCACATCCACGGAGGATGCTGTGGGTTTATAGCTGCCTATCTGTGAATATCAGGGAAGCACATTATATAGAGAGAATATATCCCACTGCTATGTTATATGTATATTTAGGAAAATACTTCAAACAGCAAAAAAATTTGCACTGTGAAATTAGCTAAAATTATGACAACTGTAAGAAAAAAATTATATGGGCAAAATTTGGGTCTGGTGGAAGAATTCTTTGATGTCTGGATTCCAATTTAACCCCGACTGAGTTCTAAGAATCGAATGAACAAAGTATATCATACACCCCAAATCTGCTTGTCAGTGCTAGTCATCATTTTTATTTTATTCTTTCCAGCCACATGTATTTACAAGACCCTGTTCTGACATTTCCTCCCTCCTCACTGGATACGGCTAGTTGCCAAACACATTTGCGACACAGTCCAACTCTGTATTTATTTATTCATTAAAGCACATGCATTAGTACCAATAAATATGTAAAACAATATTTTCTTCACGTTGCCATATAGATCCCTTCCACAGCCACGTCTCTAGGTTGGGTGCTGTGAGGCAAACGTACAGAAATACGTACACATCTAGTATCTTTAAAATATTTTCAGTCAAAAGACTGTGCCATAAATACTGCATCTGCACCTATATAAAGCCACGCTGTGACTGGGGATAGCAGTACATTTACTAAAGAGACTATAGGTGACTAATAAAACCCTGCTTAAACGCACTTTAATATTTTCAGAATTAGTGCACCAAGGTGCTGACTATCGATGGCACGCGTTAGGGAACATCACCTTTATTTTATCCAGGGGCGTCAGCATGAAGTCTCTCTGAACTGTGATTGTTACAGGCTGAATAAATAGCATAATCCCTATCGTCTGTGTGGTTTGCATATAAAAATCACTTTTTCTTCAGGTACTGAACCACTTTATCCTATAAACCTGAACCAAGCTTCAGGATTTTTGAAGCAGTTGTAAAACATTAATAATATATCTGGGTTGTTTAAAGAGTATTTCCAAATAACATGAAATATTTAGTCCATCCCCCCCCGTCCCCACCCTCACCACTACCACCACCATAAAAAGATAAGATTTATCGTGAAACGTTTGAGGGATAATCAGCCATTTTTGGCCAATATATTTTAATATTTATATACCTGACATAGCTGAATATAAATGATACATCATGATTTTCCATAGTGCGTGGAATTTATACAATTAACTGAGTGATCCAATGGCTTTAGGGCACACAAGGTGCAAACAACGTTACAGTGGTTTGCTGATTATTGGTATAAATCTTATAAACCATAAAGACATTAAGGTGCATTTTGTTTACACCATTTATTTTCAAATATTATATACAGCAATATTATTTATCATTAAAAGAGTTACACTTTCCCAGCGTATTTATTTCATGAGCCGCATTTATAGAACTATTTAGAAAACACAGCTTGCAAAATACAGGGCTGAAATAGGCAGTAAAATTTGATCATTTTCAAGTTCTTTCTAAAGACCCTGTTTTTTCACTCTAAAAATCGAGAAAACATTTAAACATTACCTCTATCTGAAATGCCTAATTTAAGAAAACACTTAGACTCAGAAAGCCGTGTTATTCAGCTATGCCCTGCACCCCCATAACCACACACGTGTGCTTTTAGAGAAACGCGCATCCCTCCATCCATCTCCCCTCGGCAGCGCAGGAGGCGCAGCCTGCTCCCCCACAGCATGCTGTTTTGACACCGTTTCTTAGCCGTATTTCAAAAATCCAAACCACGTCGTTTGCAAAGCCTTAATCTACAATTTCAGAGACAAAAACAGTTACAAACACGCAGCCCTGGATTCTAAATATGAATATGTATTTTTCCTGGAAAGAGCTACATCCTCTGCCTCTTTATTCCTATTACACATAGACGCAGGAGTACTGACCGTATATACTTACAAATAAAAATTCCCCCAAATGTTCCCAAATGGTTAGAATGTCCTAGTATTGTTTCAATTATTTTCATTTGGGTTTGCGTGGTTTTTGAAACGCCGTAGCCCCAGTATGTGAAATTTGAACCACAAACGGTCCTGAGCGAGCCCTGGCAGCGGTGGGGTTGTCCACCCGTTAGCAAAAGGGACCCGAGCGCTGCAGCTGCTTATCAAATCAGTTTTATGTTTCTGAAATGAGTTCCTGCTGCTGAGCCTGAATTCATAGACAGTCAGGGGGAAAAAAATAGATTGATACAGCCCAAAACAAAACCTCTGAAAACACATCTAGGGTACTGTCTCTTTGTGCACGTATAGAGACAGCCGGGTGTGTTTGTTTTATACCTATGGAAACACAACATGCCGATTACATGGATGTGTGTGTATTGTCGAGAAAACCCCTGCAAAAAACCCATCTTACAAAGCCAGACGCTCTTGCTGTACTTTGCTTTGCTTTACCAGAAGTAAACGAGCACTTTCCCTCTTTGCTGTCCTTTTTGCAGCACTGGCAATCAGGTTTCCTTCTGATATTTTTTCCATTCAGGAGGCACCCGCCTCGCTTGCTGAACGCAACCCCATTTTTTCTTAAATTTACATTTTTTTCTTCAGCTACACCAGTCGGAGAAATAAAAAAAGAAAGCACAATTTTCCTGTTTACTGTCCTTTTCCAGCGTGAATATAACACCAGCCCAGGGAGTCACCCGGAATTTGCTTTTCTCTTTAGTACTCGCTGGCCTGCTTAATGGCTTCTTCCTAATGTACATAAAATATGGAAGCAGGGCACAAAAATGTGGGAACGTACAGAATTGTCTGTTGACTTCAGGCATCGGAAGTGTTTCGTTGCAAATTTGAAGGTGCTAAAATCTCATCAATGAGTGGGAAATAGTGCTAAATACAGGCTCCGCTAACTTTATTTTTAATGACGACTTTAAAAAACGGGGATCAGCGAGGTGAATGTAAAAACTGTTAATCTTAAATTTCTACAAACCCAAGTGTCAGGGCAAGCATGTATGGTGCATCAAGCATAACAAGATGAAAACGAGGAGGTGTTGGTGAGGAGGGGGTCCGAGACACTTGCTTTTCCCGAATCCCTCTGAATACATTTCACAATTCATCAGTTTTTGTCTTTCCTGCCACGAGTGAGGACAATCAGACCAGACACCCATTAGATTTTTCATGCAATTTTTTTTTTTCTTGTTCATGACATGTTGGCAGGGAGGATGGCAATTCTGAAATCTTACCAAATGAGAAAAATGTCAGAAACTGAACTGACAGCTAGTGGTTACTATGGTGATAGGTGAGATTGAAAAAAAAATAAAATAAGACTCAGTTAATTCAAAAGGAATCAAGTTCAGTATTTTTAAGCCAGTTGATACAGATGAAAACTTAATCCCGATGCCGGGATGTTATCTTGTCCTAGCTAACAGTCAAAGAAACCATTTGCTTGATTAGATAATTAACTAGATATAACCCAATAGACAATGCAAATTATAGTTAAACCGAAAATAAAACAAAAAATAATAATATGTTTATAAAAAAAGAAACAGCCATATTAGAAAAGAGCAGATTAGGAAAAATATTCTGCCTGTGTGAGTCATCCAGAATTTTCTTCTCCATAATCACAGTCACCTACACGGGTCCAGTTTTCTACCGCCAGTTTTGAGAGAGAAGGAGCAGTTGCGTTCAGTGACAAAGACAAATCAGCTGGAAGGTGAGGAAAGCTGCTGACTGATGAAGGCTGCACACGCAACTTCTGCAGGAACCTGAATATCTCCATATTTGTGTTTATGTATTTTACGGGCTTTTTAAAAATTCCCAAGGGAGCTATTTACGGGGCCAAAATAACGCGAGATCTGGTGTTCTCATGGTATTTCCATCGAGGAATTGAAATACTAAAATACCATGAGAACATCAGATCTCGTGTTAGTTCGGCTGCGTTAATGGTTCCCTTAGGTATTAACAAAGCCCAGGAAAAACAAACACAAATATTTGAGGCAGAAATATAAATGCTGGAATATCCACCACTCCCCGACAGAAACCCGGTACACCACACGCACAAAAAAAAAAATCTGCCTTTCTCTTCTTTGATCTCACATCTTAAAGGAAAAAAATATTAGTTTTAAATGCGTAGTTATACGTACCATATTAAAATTATTTGGCAACCACCTCTATCTTTCTGGCAGAGATTGAGTTTGTTTCCTAACAACCCTCGAGGAAGATTATCTCAATATAAATTGAGATTTTTATCTCAATTTATCTCAGTCACCTGAGGTTTTAGGACATTGTCACGAAAAACAACTTTGGATGCGAAAATCTCCAG
>WEKW01026438.1:0-15910 GCA_013389905.1 Sula dactylatra
TGTAGAAATGGCAAAGGTGTTAGCCCAAACACAGTCCAGATTCATGCCTTTTGTAAGAATCTCACATGCAAGCATTTCAGTGCTAAAATTCTCCTGCAGAGTCTAATAGAATACTAGGATTTTAAGAACTTTAGAGGACATTCAGAAATAGGATGAGAAGAACAAGTGAGCCTTAAAAGAGCACCTAGTCATAGCTTTTCAAAAGTCATTGGCCTAACAGTCTGAAGACTTGTGTTCCTTCTTGGAAATAGAGACCGTATGCTTTGGTTTATGAAGAAATTATGAGACCATATTTGTTAGAATCCAGTTATCTATACAACAATAATCTTCTGAATGCAAGTGGGGTGCAGAAGTCTTAAAGGGCATGAAAATAACCTATATACCCTCAACTTTGCTAAAGAAACATGAAATGACCATATAAACAAGAACTAAATTTAAAAAAAAATCACCCTTGTGTCTGTCTGTAAAGAAATTATGTTGCCTCCATTTAACAGATGAGGGGAACTGATATGAAGCCTCATGCAGAAAAATGTTAAAGCAAGTACCTATCTTTAAGCAGCTTTCTGAGCTTATCGTTCAAAAGCTTAGACTGTATTTGACTGAAAATCTATAGCATTGTTGCCTGTTGAAGTACATTTCCTGATCACGTTCATACACCATAATCACAGCGCTTTCCCATCTTAGTAGAAAGTTGGTTGTCTCGATATCTGCAATTACTTAACATAGCCTGACTAATCCTGAGGCATATGGAGCCAAAAGTGAAGTGGGTGTGAAGATCAACAAATAAAACATTTATGAAGTGTAATTCAGCATGTGCCATTGTATCTGTAACACTGCTGGTATTCGAATAGAACCTTAGATGAGAATTTTGGAGATTGTGTAAGAAAAGTCCAGGAGGATAAAGACAAGATGTGTTTTCTGTTAAGTTCTGTATCAAAATAGCTTTTCAGGCCAGAAAGGAGAAAAAATTTTTTGATTGAAGCATCAACCTATCAAGCAAACTATGACTCTGAGCCTCAGTAAAACATTGCCTTATCTGGACTGTGGCAGCTGCATATATATTTTATTCTTTCTGATATTAAATTGGAAGCTATGTGGAAGGATAAAAGTGGCTTTATGTAAAAGAGTCAGGGATAGTGGTCTGCTCAATGAGCAGTAACACCTGTCTTAAATTTGCAAAAAAGCAAATGATGTAAATTATCTATAGTATAGTGTAAGTGGATTTATAACAAAACATTTTAAAACTTTGAAGAACGTGCTCAACTAAAACCACAATGAATATATTTATGATCATGAATATGTAATCAGCAGCTGAAATTGGACTTCAGGAGTACTGTTATGATTGTTTAAAGCATTGGTGTCACATAAAAATACATGTATCTTTCCATACTAATCTTTCATTCCAATATGCAGCTTTGAAGTGCTGGGGGCTGGGGGGAAGGCAGCAATTGTATATGACTGGCAACAGAATCTGCTGTTGCCCAGAGGCATAGTGTGAAGAAAGAGTGGATCTGAAAAGCAACAGCGAAGAACTCACTAGCAATAAGGATCTGCTCCCTAAAGCACTTTTTCTTACCCCCCCTTTCACATAAGTGACTGGGGCAGTGGAATGTCTTTCCTGTCTTAACCAGAGGTTGTGAAGACCCTACATCTTAGAAACTTCACAGCTCTTAAAGCAGCGAAGCTGGAATGCAAACCAAGGCTCTCATCTAGACTTCTGCACACAAACCCACAATGACTACATTTCTGTTTAACAAGGAGCGCCCAAAGCTCAGGTCAGATGTAGCCCGCTTTTAATTGCTTACTCTGATTTTATTCAGTTCATACTCTGGGTATTAAGCAGTTAATCACATCTCTATGCCTCAAGCTTGACATCCACATAATAATATACTGTTCCTGACCATGTGGGAAATCCACAGAATAAGTGACCTTCCTATTTGCTCTGTCGTAAATGCAAGGATGGAATCCAGACCTTCCCTGCACTGCCTCACCTTGGGATTGCCATCTTTACCGGCAACATCTTTCCTTACTGTCTCCATATCTCTATGCAAGAGTAGGATGAAAGTCCTGTGGATGAAAGCCTCCAAAGATTTGTGATATTGATTTGTTTCAAAAACCGAGCAGGAAAAGCACTCCTCTCATCACATGGTTAAAGACTGCTAAGTTAGTACAGGATGGATTTTTCAGCCAGTCAAATATAGAAGAAAGCATAGCTGGGGGATGTGTTAGCTTAGTGTGGGAGAGGAATGAATCCAGGAGCACTTCTATACTCCAGGTTTGGAGGGTTGTTCAACCACAGTAAATTTCATGAGGCCTGAAGTGCTCCAGCTTGTGTTTTTTCCCTTATCCACCTGCAAAATTTTCATCTTGTCCTTAAATGGATGTCTTCCATCCATGACTTGATCTGACCTTAGCACCGATAGTCCTGCAAGAGGAGGAATATTGGGGAGCTATATGTGAATACTGTAGGATCTAAAAATCCCTGCCATCTGGGCCATTTCCCTCATGGTAATGTGTAACTCTGCTTGTACGTTCCAAGGCCATTCTGCATTTTATGTCCCATTCCTCTATACACCTTTCTCATACAAAGAGTTTCTCACTGTAGTGGGAGCAACTTGTTTTAGACTGAATAATTTTATTACCTCCCTGCATCTGTCACAGACCATTTGGAGCAATGGCAGGATAATTCTTATGGCAGCTTTCTTAAGTGATTCCACTCCCTTGTCCAGTGGTTTGAGTTTGTGCATTCTCCATGTGTCTGCATGTGTGTATGGCTTTTAGTACCCATAGGTGTTACTTCTATGAGATGTGTCTAGTTTTTAAATATATGAAATGTTTATGTATGCATGTTTTGTGCTGAAATCCTGCTTAATTCTCTGTAATGATTTTAACAGAATGACAGGAAAGTGATTCCAGCTTTCAGTTCAAGAGAATATTTTAGCATTTGATGAACTCTGTGCACACTTAAGTGTTGACATGAAGAGAAATGAAACCAAGCTGTTTCATAAAATAGAAGCATGCAAGAAAATGTCAACAGTGCAAGTAGTGCTACATTCAGCTAATTGCTGTATGCTTTGCTGTTGATACAGAATAAAATACTGCCCCACCAGTGTATGTGAAAATGTATATGTGTTGGGGGGCTGCGCTTTTACTCATTCAGGTGAGTTACTTGGAATGATGTTTATTATCATCAAGCTCTATATCTATGGGTTCCTTTATCTTTTTGTTCAGCAAGTGTTCAGCTTGTGTTCCTTGTACTTCTTGATAATATTTGCTTATAAGTATCTCTCTGATCTATGAATTAATTTGGATTATAACATTTATATTTCTATAGCTCCAGATTCCTTGCATAGTTCTTAAGAAAAATCTTTTCTTGGTTACAAGACTTTTACATAGTAATGACACTGAATATCTGTATTTTAAACATTTTTATTAATTTGATCTTATATAAGAGATTTTAGGATTTCCATGTCTTGCTTCTAAAAAAAAAAAGGGGGGGGCGGGAGATATTGTGTTTTAGAAAGGATCCTTAAATTGAACTAAAATAAATGTCTTTAAAAGCCTCTA
The DNA here is from genome assembly GCA_013389905.1 of Sula dactylatra. Classification (NCBI taxonomy): domain Eukaryota; kingdom Metazoa; phylum Chordata; class Aves; order Suliformes; family Sulidae; genus Sula; species Sula dactylatra. The sequence continues at coordinate 3,568 of WEKW01026438.1, forward strand.
AAATTTAATGGTATTTGTACTACATTTTAATGTTCTAAAATTTTTAATTTTTCTTCACTTATTTTTTCGATGACACTCTTACGTTCTGTATTACGCAAATCACTGTGTATCTTTTACATTTGGTTCATTTTGTTTTACTCCTAAAATGAGTTTTATTTTAAAATCTCATCTGGATTGCCTTTTTGTTTGTCCCCAACGTGTGAGGAAAGAACTTGCAGAATTAGGCTGTGGAATAGCCCCCTGGAATTAGCTTCATAAACAACAGTTTAGCTGTGGTGTTATCTGTTGAGTGTGTTTATCCTGAATGAGACCTTTGAGGAACAATTAGCATTTTGTTTTATAAAGTATCATTTCTCCAGTTTTGAACCTGAACTGTTTTGAGGATTTTTACTTAAAAGTATCTAGAGCTTAATACATAGGAAACACTTGTCTCATTCTAGGTGCTACAGAGCTTACTAAATGTAGAGGGGGAGACACAGAACTGATGTCCCAGTCCGTTATAAAGAGGGATCTTAAGGGTATAAGGTACTTTTAGTCCCTGTGCTCTACCAAGCTCCTACTGTGCTGTTCTGAGCTATATGCAAAGTAGCACCCAGTGCATTTTCATGTTTTACAAACCAAGAACAGGGGCTCGAGCTGCAAGCTCTTGCCTATTTGGGGGCAGCAGTTATGATTGCCTTTGTAACTGTGTTTTGATTAGAGCTTCTAGAAGCTCTTTAAGCTTGATTTGATTTACTGATTTTTCTTTATTTCTCTATGTAAAGACCCTTTAAGATGAATGAAAAGGCCCTTAGAAAACACATTCTCTGCAAGGGGTATTGCTGCTGAATTCACTGCTAGCTGAAGGTATGTACAGTTGAGCTAAGCTGATGGCTCTTTGCTGTCAAAAGGGGCAATCACACTCCGTCCCCAGTGACAACTCATTGATAACTCTTCTCTGAACTAGTTCAGCTTGCTCCCAGTAAGTTATGGTTTCCTTTTCCTCTGGGCAAATGAGTTTGCTGCTGCTTTAGTTAATTGAATCAACTTGGCAATGGGCAGTCGGTCCAGTGAGTGCCTGAAATGTTGCAAGAAAAGTGGCAACACAACATGATTCGAGGAGGGGCAGGTGTCAGGAAATGGGGGAAATCATTGCATGGCAAGCTGTCTGAGAAGCCATGGGTTTATAGTAGGAGCATAGCGAGTTCTGAACAGGCCTACCAAATGTAGCACAGAGCTGACTTAAAGCTCTTTATTCCTTTCATTAACTCAGCCTTCTCTGAAGTGACTGAGTGTAAGAGAGTCAATTGTATGAAGTTATTTTGTGATCTTAGTCAGGGCTGATTCAGAAAAACACATCTGCTTCTTTAACCTTCTTTTTTCCACAGGAGGGCCAACCTTGCTTCACACCCTCCTCATAAAAAAACCATCTTTTAATCTCTTCCAAGAACTAGGGCTTTGGCCACAGGGGTGTGACAGGGGTAACATATCCGTTGGGTCACAGAAGCAGCAGTAAGTATTTTGGGTTTTTTAGAGCTGGAATCCACAGTGGCTGTTTTCTTTCATTCTCATTCAGTTCTCTTTTATGTTTTTCTTTCCTGTTTTCCAATGCATATTATTGGGCTTTACTGGCATGACTTACTTTCACATCAATGGGAATTACAAAACTCAACATGTATCCCTGAAAGTGCCCACAGTAATTACTTTTCTTATTGCATCCTATGTGAAATATAACAATATTGCATTTTAAAGAAGAATTCTCTGACCTAGGGACTGACTCTTGGCAAAGAAATAACATTGTCTTATTTTCCTTTTCTGCTCCCCCTCTTTCTTGCAGATATTTGAGAGAAATCAGGACTTTGAAAGAACCAGAGAAATTTGAACTCTCCAGGTCAGTCATTTTGTGCTTGGTTTCAGTGCACTTGACTGAACAAGTAAAGAATGTAAAATCAAAACAAGAAATCCATTTTCTCTATATATCCTATTATATTTTTCATCATAGCAAAAGCTGTCATGACTAGCAGGAGCTGATGGGAAGATACACTGCTGCCTGTGGTTCTCCTCTTTGTTGTTAGTATCTGCTTTCTCAGTGGTACACAAGCATCCTGATAGAAATTGCACTAAACATAATTTACCAAAATAAAAGCTTTATTTTCCTCAGAATCAGAAGGTCATAGAACCATTCTTGGTATCATCCACACATTAAATAGAGAAGGCTTTAATTAAAGAAGTTTTCTATTGTCTATTTTATGGTGCACATTACTCATAGCCCCTCTAAAGATAATCAGAAATGTCTGCCTTTATACTGCAAGACATCAGAGAAAGGATATCTTAAAAGCAGGGTTTGTATAATAGTGAACCATAAAATTTAGAAACAGAAAAGCTGTTTGGACTACACCTAGATCTTTCCAAGATGGAATTTTCCAATTGGATTGTTTTTCTCAGCGAACATACTATGAACAGTTCTGAAATTTATACTATGCTACTATAAAGCTCATATTGTATCCATTTTCTTCTATAATCAAACTACTTTTAATTACCTGTGATCTAGGAAATTTATCTGATTCTCTAACTTATGTTCCTGTAATTGTAAGCAACTGATTTTCACCTTAAAAACAAGCACTTATCTTAATGTTCTCTGTTGATTTGGATCTTTTTTTCTCCTTTCTTTTTGTTTGCCTCTAGTTCAGAGTCTTTACATTATACATGGTAATGAATATCTAAGGACTTTGCTCACTGCTGGAATATTAACTGGCCAGTCTGAGTCTCCCTGGTTGGTGCATCCCTGATGATGTAAGAAAACAGGAGCTTTTCCCAACCAGGCTAGAATCCTGTTTCAAGAAATCATGTTGAACACAAGTTCAACAGGGTGTCAGCTGGTTTTCTGGGTGATGGAGGAAGGAAAATTAACATAAGTTAAGAGCAGGAGACCTTCCTCTACCAGTAATAATGTGTTACTCCTTTCCTAACTGGCTTGATTGCGTTATCTTCTTGGGCAGTATTTATTGCTAACTCTCAAAAGGCTCTTCTTCCCTTTGTCTCTGATGTGCAATGTCTTTCAGATAACAGCCTACACCTGCATTTTCTTCCTGTAGCTTCCTCATTACGTTGAGTTCTAAATGTGTATAAATTACTGTCAATGCTATTTCTTCCCAGCATTTCTTCTCCTTTCACTATACAAATAATTTTGTGTTGACTTTCATTTCCCAGTGACATTTCACTTGACTATCTCCTCAGTACATTTCTGACATTCTAACTTTTCCAGTTTTCTTCATATTAATATCTCTATTCTCTCTTATGTTTACATCAGTGTTCTATCTAGCACCAACTAAATGCATGCAGTTAAGGTGGTAGTTTCACACCTGTCAGATAATTGAATTAGCTCTGCTTAGAAATAGAAATCCACTGGATATGTTTTGATTGCAGGCTGTCAGTCAGTTTCTGAGGCTGATATGCCAATCAGGTTAAAAAGATTTTTTTTTTTTCTTTACACAAGATGAACATTAATGCTTTTCTCTTTTCTAGTGCATTCTCTTACCCCTTATCCATTCCTTTTCAGGAAAAAGGGATTTGTAACCTACTGATGTAATTTCTTTTTGTATACCTAGGGGCTGTCTGTATCTGAAAAAAATAGCTATATTGGGTTTAAGACGAACTCTGGGATTTAAGGGATATTGTGAGAATGGGTCAGAACTATTTGCTGTGCCAGTTTGCTTTCCACGTGCAGTGAGAGAGAGCTCAAAAATAACCATCCCACTAGCATGTGAAAGCCCCCAGGAGTTTCACAGCAGACAGGCAACTGGACTGTGTCAGGTTCACAGGCATGCTGGAGACTGCTTACCACATCAGAAAGGATACAGCTCATGTTACCTGTGAGAGATGGAGGCAATAGTAGTGCCACAAATTAGAATCTGTTTTTTCGTAGTCAGTATGTCTCAATGCTGGCAAAGCTTCCCTTGCTGGTAGTGTGATGGCACTGTGGGTGATGTGAGCTATGATAGTTCTAGTAGTTGCAAATCTGGCTAATTTTATAAACACATGAAGAAAAGAATCGATATAGATGAAGGTCTAATGATGAACTATGCAGACAATAGTTCAATTTGTATGCTAAACTAAATTAAAATAGATTTATTATTCCCCTCTAAGTTATGTTTGCCATGGAAATAAAGATGCAATTTTCTTGATGTCTCTAGTTATCTTAGAAATAAGACATTAGAGCTAAAATAGAAAGGAGAAGGGGAAAGTGGAAAACACTGTTTACAAATATATGAACAGCTGTTTTGCAAGCAGAGAATGCTGCAGATTCCCATCATTAGTTCTGTATTCTCTTGCAGAGTGAATGCTTGACAATTGCCTTATCCTAACGATACAGTCATCAATATGATTCTCCTGCTGATCAGTTTATAGCTCAACTTATTGATGCTGCAGACTGTTTTGGCAGGATAACATATCTCAAGCAGGACAGATTTGATAATATTTGGAAATCTGGATTTAGTCAGGTAGCATCAGCTGTTTACAAACTGAGATTTAAAGAAAGTAGAACGGTTCTTTTGGTTCACTTTTTAGTTCAATATTGCATGGTGAATACTGTCTATATGCTGAATAATACATTCAGATGTTTTAGTAAATTCATTTTGACTTTGTTTGCTAGAAAAAGGCATCAAAATCCCCAGAGAGGGAAAATTATCGTGGATATTATTTGCAGTGTACTGGTTGTCCAGTTCTATTAGTTTTTACTTTCATTTTGCTACTGATGAACCTTTCAATCCTTTGCATGGTGAAGAGGCTAACATACTCCATTATGCCAGAAAACGTGAGTAACTTTCATCTATGAATAGTCTTAAGACCTTGCTAAAGCTGATGGGAATACAAAATAAAGGAGGCATGAGAGACTTGGAGACAGCAGAAGCTACTCTTTCCTATGCTAGGAACTAGAATTTTAAGAATGACCTAAAATGCTAATGAGTTAGACATTGCCTACACTTAAGATATTGTTTTCTGAAAGGCAAAGGAAGAACAGAATCTAAAGTCAGGAACTCGGACTCACAAACAGCACTGTGGTATTTGAATGGCTCAGGAAAACAAGTTAGAAAACCTTGAATGTTGGGCAAAAAGCCAGAGAAAAATCCAAAACATGATTGCTTTGTCTCAAATCTCACTCCTTTCCAGATATCAGAAACTTATCTGCTTCCAGGTATGGAGGGTAAAAGCCTTCCCACGACAGATACACATTGGCATTTGTTTTGAAAGAATGGAGCAGATATTCCCTCTTTCCATCAAGACAGAGGTAGGCAATACAACAGTTCTGCCAACTAATGTGTTTTATCTAATGATCTGCAGTGAGTGAAGAATGAAAGAGAGTAAGAAAGTCTCCATAGTCCAGCGATTAGGACCTTTACCTTGTGGGGGGGTGAGGGAGGAGAATCTTGTCTTCCAGTCCTGTTTTCACAACCATTTATGGATTTGAGGCTCTGTGGCCATTGAGAAAATCCTGCAGATTGCCCTGTAAACATGAACCAGGGTCTGGATTCCCTCATCCTATGTTGGTGTCCCAGTTGGTCTCCCAACCATGAGAACATGGACTCAGGCCAATCCTTCTACTTTCTTAGGCTTCTTCTGCTTTTTTTTTTTTTTTTTTTTTTTTTTTTTTTTCTCCTGTGAGAGCCACAATTCAAAATGGAAAGTAAATTCAGCTAGTTTAAGCTGATGACCTGGTGGCTGGTGACTTCCTTCTAAGAGATGGAAGATGGGCAGGACACAAAACCCAAATTTTACCATTCCTGGTAAGTATTTGAATGACCAAGGTATTATCTACAAGGCAGGCATCGTTTAAAATACAAAAACAAATAAAGGATTTTCTGAAGTGCCTGTTTTTTTGACCTGTGTAAGGGACACATTAGATCAGTCATGGTGACCCACCCGTCCCAGCCCTGTGTCCAGCATTGCCCTGGCCTCCCTTAGCACTGCCTGACAGCCCCCTCCTGCAGCTCTCTAACAGGACCCTCCAAACATGTCACCACAGGCGTTCAACTGCTGGGGGAGCCGGTGGATGTCTGAGCAAAAATCCCACCCACAATGTGGCAGGCCAGAAAAGAGCAGTTGTGGGCCATGCAGAGATCTATTTTAGTTGAAAGACACCTTTAAAACTGCAAAGTAGAGTTATTTCCTAGGTTCTTCATTGCTCGGGGAAACAAAGCTTTCTCTATGTTCTTTCAAATAAGGAATTTTTGGTATGAACACATTTGCACCACCAATTTATCCTGCTGTCTTCAGGAAGGTAAGGTGTCAGGCCAGGAGACAAAAGGGTCTCAGTGAGTCCCGTTCTTGTCATGTACAACTGTTTCATATATAGGTATTTTATATGTATTATGATACGCACATACAGTTATATAGTGATCGCAGCAGAATTTCCATGTCAGACTATGAGAATGCGGGTGTGCTGGTGCACTTCTGCTCACCCTGTTTCCAGAGAATATACTAGTATGTGTATTTGAAAATTCATCCATGGATTGCTGGAGTATGTACCATTCCGTGCCAACACATTTTTCTATGTACTGTCGCCTTGTTAGACACGGTGTCTTTGTTTTGGTTTGTCCAATCACATGCTCTACCTCCATCATTTAACTCAATCTCATTTCTCTAGAGCTTCTAAAGACTTTTTGGTGATGGGATGACACTTAAGACACCTTGTAAGGTATATTTAAATACTTTGCTGAATCTAGAGCCCAGCCCCTTTATTAGTACATAACAGTACATTAACCATCTCTCCTTAGTCTTTTTACATAATAATACTACTGGTAACCATGCTATTCTGACTGTCTATGTCCCTCAAGACTTTTAATAAGCAGTTAATATGGCTCATTTTTAAAAATTTGTGCTTTTGCCGTGAAAGAAAAAATTAAGAGTGAGCAAGATGTTTTATGCTGATACAGTCATTATTGTCAGAACTTTTCTCGGGGCTGAATACTTCAGATAAAAGCATCTGAGCTGTAAAAAGTGAAAAATAACATGTAGGTCAGCACACAACCAGCAAACACACATCTCAAATAAGATTTTGTCAGTTCAGTCAGGCTCAGATGGATTCAAAGTGTGAAATTGTCCAGCTCAAATGTTTCATCTGCTTCTGAAACACACAGATTCTAAATGGCAAAACATATCTTTTTCTCTTTCCTTTGACAGATAATTTTCTCCATAGCTGCAATGACTGAGTGGGAATTTCAGTCCACGTCAACATTCTTACCTGCTGACTGCTTGTCATCTGTACAAAAAAAAAAAAAATTGCCTGCCTGCAAAACAATTATTTCTAGCATAGTATTGATACTGAGTTTTAATGGATTGATTTTTTTTTTTTTTTTTTTTTTTTTTTTTGTCAACTGAGCCAGCTTAGCTCATTAAAGAGTTGTTAGACCTTGCCAACCTTTACTGGGACAATCAAAAATTTCTTAACATTTGGCATGAGGTTAATTTTTTCTAATTGGTTCAACCACTTTTCTTTAGTTCTCCTTCCTTTTTAAATTAATAATTTATTTGTTTTAGGTTCATCTGGGGTGAAATTCATCCCTGATTTGTTGATACATTTGGAACCAAAGTACATAATGTGCTTCTAATGGCACATGGTAGAGATTTCTATAAACTGGGAAATATTTTTAGCTTTGTATAGGTATCTTTTGCCCAAAGTGAAAGCGGAAGAAGTTTTTCTTATTCCTGTGCAAGTCAGCATAGACTTGCAGAAATAAACGATTTCTAAGTTTTGGCGAACAAGCAAAATAAGGAAATATCAGTGAGATTGCCCAGGTAAAAAAGAGAAAGCCCAAAGAGTATATTACCAGAAATATGCATCCAGAAACACAGAAATTTTCAGACCGTGCAAATGAAAAACTTAAGAGCATGTGAGAAGAAGCTCTTCAGCCACTTCTTTGTCTGCATGCTTCCCTATTATCTGTCATTGCTGATTTATTTTTTCTAGAGCCTGTCAGATTCTAACGTCCCTGTTGCAGTGGTAGACATGGCAGAATGGATTTACATCTGAAGATCAAAAGACTTTAATCAGCACTTTCTAAATGTTTTTGAGTCTCACAACCGACTTTCTCTGTTTATACATACTAAATTTTTTTTCTGCCAGCCAGCTAATCAAGCTCAGCCTTGCTGATGTAGCAAGAAAAACACCAATGGTAACTAACCAGTCTTTTGTTCTGATTGCACTCACAGCTGATAAGCAGGAACCTTACACCTGGGAGCATCAGTTTCTTTGACAAAGGTGAGAGAGCTCTGCTGCAGAAGCTCGTAAAATCTCTTGCTTGAGTAGCCACATGAAATTTACTCTTTATTGCTGAATTTCAGAGACAGAGAAGCACCAGGTTAGTAATACGTTAATGCTATGCAATGTTAGCCCCTTGCTCTATGTGACATTCCCTTCATTTATACACCAAACCCTCATGTTTAGCATCTTAACTACAGCCTTATACTGGGGGCTTGTTTTCCATTGTTTTTGTAGCATTATGCTCCGTCTGATCTCATTATATACCTCTTCTTTGTATTACATGTGTACTATAGATCTGTACAACTGTACTATATAACTGTAGCTTGTTGTCATTTCATGATGCCTGCCTTTGTATTTTGGGACTTCTGAAGTGCACGTTGTTCAGGTGAGCCCATCTCACAGGGTATCCAGGCTGGCCAGTTTGAGCATCACCAGCTATAGAGTTCTCAGCATTATTAGTTTTACAGTGAGTTTTGACATCATTTGCAGAATTTATCTACAGTTTTCTTTCCATATTTTTTTCAGAAAAACAGTCAGTGCAATTGGGTTTTAATATAAGTTTTAATTAAATAGTCTTATCTGGGTTTTGGGGTTTTGTTTGTTTGTTTGTTTAACAGGACCAGTGTGTTGTTTAGCATACAGGATGAATGGTGTTCACCATTCATGACCAGCTATTTAATTTTTCACTTTTATGTTCCTCATTCAGTATTTGGCCTTATATTTTATTTATTTCAAATTATAAGACCATGCACTGAAGCTGGAATTATTCATTTCCTCATGGACTTTACTGCAGTGCTCAGTATAGTACGTTGTGCTTTTCTCAGTGCTTCCGAGGCATTTATTTGAATACATTTCCAACAAACTCCTCTGAGGTACAATGTTATGAATATTCCTGTTTTACTAAGATACATGGAAACTAAGACTGCAGTTTTGCAAGAAGCTAAGCTGATGCACTGGGGTTTTTTTCATTCTTTTAACTTGTTAGGCCCTTTCATGAGTCAATTCAGTTTGTTATATAGAAAACTATTTTTTTTCTTGCCCCCCAGGTGAAATTCCTGCTATATTAGAGTGTTGTACAGGCTCATGGCGTGGTATCAGGAGGAAAAGTGATGGTGGGAGTGGGGTTCTCTACTGTCAAGAGAAGTGGGCAGTTAGACTTATTTACCTGCACCTCTTCTAACCTGATCATAAGATTGAATACAGTATGGGAGAAGCTATGTTTATAGCCATCACTGAGCTTAAGGACCAGTTGTTTCCATAAGCTGTTGCTACATGTTTGTCCTGGTTTTGGCTGGGATAGAGTTAATTTCCTCCTAGTAGCTCATATAGTGCTGTGTTTTGGATTTAGTATGAGAATAATGTTGATAACACACTGATGTTTTAGTTGTTGCTAGTTAGTGCTTACACTAGTCAAGGACTTCTCAGCTTCCCAAGCTCTGCCAAGTGTGCAAGAACCTGGGAGGGGGCACAGCCTGGACAGCTGATCTAAACCAGCCAAAGGGATATTTCATACCATTTGATGTCATGCTCAGTATATAAGCTGGGGAAAGTTGGCCAGGGGACAGTGATTGCTGCTTGGGGAGGGGCTGGACATTGGTTGGCAGGTGGTGAGCAGTTCTATCATGCATCACTTGATTTGTATATTATAATTATTATTACTACTACTACTATTTTACTTTATTTTATTTCAGTTGTTAAACTGTTCTTATCTCAACTCACAAGTTTTCTTACTTTTACTTTTCTGATTCTGTTGTTGTTTAGCCCCAGTCAGCAACTAAGCACCACACAGCTGCTCACTCACTCCCCTCACTCCAGTGGGATGGGGGAGAGAATTGGAAGAGCAAAAGTAAGAAAACTTGTGAGTTGAGATAAGAACAGTTTAATAATTAAAATAAAACAGTAATAGTAATAATAATATTAGTAATAATAACAATAATATAATGAAAAGGAAAATAATGAGAGGGAGAGGTGAAACCGAGAGGGAAAAATCCCCAAAACCAAACAAGAAGTGATACAACCACTCACCACCCACTGATCAACACTGCCAGTCCCCAGGCCCTGATTGCTGCTTCCCCCGGCCAGCTCCCTCTGGTTAATATACTGGGCATGACGTCATATGATATGGAATATCCCTTTGGACAGTTTGGAACAGCTGTCCTGACTGTGCCCCCTCCCGTTGCAGCTTCTTGTGCACCTGGCAGAGCATGGGAAGCTGGAAAAGTCCTTGACTAGTGTAAGCACTACCCACCAACAACTAAAACATCAGTGCGTTATCAACATTATTCTCATACTAAATCCAAAACGCAGCACTATACCAGCTACAGTGAAGGAAATTAAGTCTATCCCAGCCAAAACCATGACAGTATCCACCCCTTATTCCGTAACATTTATATCATGTTCAGGTCCCACACTGTCCAATACAACCTCAGTAACCATCCCCTCCTTTCTCATCCTTTGATGTAATACACAGATATCTTTCCCTTAGTCTATGGACCACCCCTGTAAGATGTCTGTAAAATATCCAGAAATGTCCATTCAATGTCCATTGAGTTCATTTAGTTCATGACTTTGGGCTCCATCTGTCGTAACAGTCTTTCAGGGCAGGAGGGATGGTGTGTATGGTATGGGATTGTTGCATGCTGAAGTCAGTCCTTGTTCCATCATCGCTTGCACTTTGCTCAGTTTAGTCAAAGTTCATTCTCCATGAAGTGGATGATTCCTACTGTGATACCATTGATATGGCATACAGCAGCCACAGAAGAGATGACATACAATATTATGTAGCAATTAAGATCATATAATTCAGTTCATTGGCTATTTTCACCAAAATCAAATCCTCTTGAGGTACACATCGCACTTCTTCATCCTCCCACATCACCCACCAAGTGCATCCAGGTCCTTGAGCAAAAGCGATTCCACGAACAGGTTTGACTTTGCCTGAGACAGGAATAACCCAGACTGTTTTCCCCAGCATATTTTTTAATGTGTACTACAGGAACTTTATCCCCTTCCACAGTACATAAGAGTTCTGACTGGTCAGGGCCAGCTTGATTGGCAGATCCCCTAGTGTTGACTAACCAGGTGGCTTTCGCTAAATGTGTGTCCCAATGTTTAAAGGTCCCACCCCCCATTGCTCTCAGTGTGCTCTTTAACAGTCCATTGTATCGTTTGATTTTCCTGGAGGCTGATGCATGATAGGGGATGTGATACACCCACTCAATGCCATGCTCTTTGGCCCAGGTGTCTATGAGGTTGTTTCGGAAATGAGTCCCACTGTCTGACTCAGTTCGCTCTGGGGTGCCATGTTGCCACAAGACTTGTTTTTCCAGGCCCAGAATAGTGTTTTGGGTGGTGGCATGAGGCACGGGATATGTTTCCAGCAATCCGGTGGTTGTTTCCACCATTGTAAGCGCAAGGTGCTTGCCTTGGCGGGTTTGTGGCAGTGTGATATAATCAATCTGCCAGGCCTCCCCATATTTATATTTCAGCCATCTTCCTCCATACCACAGAGGCCTTAACTGCTTGGCTTGCTAGATTGCAGCACATGTTTCACATTCATGGATAACCTGTGCAATAGTGTCCATGGTCAAGTCCACCCCTCGATTACGAGCCCATCTATATGTTGCATCTCTTCCTTGATGGTCTGAGTGTGTCATGGGCCCACCGAGCTACAAATAGTTCACCCTTATGTTGCCAGTCCAGATCCACCTGAGCCACTTCAATCTTAGCAGCCTGATCCACCTGCTGGTTGTTCTGATGTTCTTCAGTGGCCCGACTCTTGGGAACATGAGCATCCACATGACGTACTTTCACAACCAGGTTCTCTACCCGGGCAGCAATATCTTGCCACAATGCAGCAGCCCAGATGGGTTTGCCTCTGCGCTGCCAGTTGTTCTGCTTCCATTGCTGTAACCACCCCCACAGGGCATTTGCCACCATCCATGAGTCAGTATAAAGATAGAGCACTGGCCATTTTTCTCGTTCAGCAATGTCTAAAGCCAGCTGGATGGCCTTCACTTCTGCAAACTGACTTGATTCACCTTCTCCTTCAGAATCCTTCTCCTAACTTGTCGTGTAGGACTCCATACAGCAGCCTTCCATCTC
>WEKW01026438.1:16219-37451 GCA_013389905.1 Sula dactylatra
ATTTGTTCAAAGGCTTGTCATTGTTCAGGGCCCCATTTGAAATCATTCTTCTTCCGGGTCACTTGATAGAGAGGGCTCACAATCAGACTGTAATTTGGAATATGCATTCTCCAAAAGCCCATAACGCCTTAAAAAACCTTGTGTTTCCTTTTTGCTAGTTGGTGGAGACATGGCTGTTATTTTGTTGATCACATCCATTGGGATCTGATAACATCCATCTTGCCATTTTATTCCTAAAAACTGGATCTCCTGTGTGGGTCTTTTGACCTTACTTTGTTTTATGGCAAAACTGGCCTTTAGAAGGATTTGGACTATTTTTCTCCCTTTCTCAAAAATTCTTCTACTGTGTTGCCCCACATGATGATGTCATCAATAGATTGCAGGTGTTCCGGAGCTCCACCCTGTTCCAGTGCAGTATGGATCAGTCCATGACAAATGGTAGGGCTGTGTTTCTACCCCTGGGGCAGTTGATTCCAGGTGTACTGGATGCCCCTCCAAGTGAAAGCAAACTGTGGCCTGCACTCTGCTGCCAGAGGGATTGAGGAAAATGCATTAGCAGTATCGGTTGTGGCATACCACTTGGCTGCCTTTGACCTTTTGTCTTTGACCATGACAGATTCTCTCCCCCATCCCACCGGTGAAAGGAGTGAGCGGCTGCATGTTGCTTAGTTGCTGGCTGTGGTTAAACCAAGAGTGTGTATAGGCATATGGTGCTGTTTAAACATCTTGGTACATTATGTAACCTCATTTAGTTTGCACGTTGTTATGTACCTATCTGTGTTGTTGTGTTTTGAATTAGTTTTTTTAATTTTCACATCTCAAGTTTTTGAATTATGCTTTTGAACTAGTGTGGTTTTTTCTTCATCGGCCTCTGCAGCTGTTGAGGATAATGAGATGAACAGGGAGCAGTACACGTACTAAGGAGCGCATGGACTCTTCATTGACATGCAGGACATATATTACAGTTAAGAAAGACTTCAGCGTTTTGAATCTTGCCTAGTTACCAGCTGAGAGATCTGGTTTCAGCTACCTCATCCAAAAGTCCCAAGAACAGAAGTTTAACACAGGACAGGTGCTTACTGATAAAAAGAGTGAACCAGGCAATGTCTGGACTGAGATACTGCCGAGACAGAAAATGCTGATCAGAGGGTATTGATGAACCCCAAATCCTCAGCTCTCCCTGCAATGTACTCTGATCATAGCTTGCTCTTGTTGTATCATGTGAAGATATTTGACTTGTTTACTTAATGGCAAACGAGTGAGTAAAACATTAGTTATTTTCTGTCGGTAACTTAGTGCCTCTGCTGATAAACTGTTCACTAAAACACAGAAGACTCTCTTACTGTCCTTTTGACCTCTGATCTTCATCAGAACTGAAGGTTCATGCCTGACTTGGTACTGGTGTTGCCTTGGCTGATGGTGAGGTATGCACATGTAGGCAACCAGTGGCTTTGGGCCCCATGACCTCTGTGACAAACACAAAAGAGTCTCGAGTGTTTCTGGACTCTACATTTAGTCATATCTTTTTTCTTCTGGCTGGTGTTGGTGACGAGGGGGTGAAGCTGAGTCTCCTGTGACAGAAAGATTGCTTTGAGGACCACAGTTTACTTCTGTTCCCACCAGGTGGAAGAACTAGTTCAGCTGTCTCTTGTGTGAGACTGAGCACAGTAACATGGCTAATGACATTTTCAAAGCTCTCTAAGGAGTCATGCTGTGCTCTTAAAAGTGCCTAACTACAACAGCCTGATCTTCTGTCTTCCAAAACGTAGCAACTCTTCATAGTGAGTTCACAAAATCAGTCAGCAGTGTGCTCTAACTGTGGATGACTTCTTTGAGATAGGTCAGCTGTGAATATCACAATTGTGTGAAGAGTGCATGGTTAATTACCACTTGTGAAAAGTGAAATTGCCACTAATGAAAGATTGAACCAGCTTAAGGGATTTCCCTAGCACTACCCTGGATCTTTTTGGTAGATGCTAGGATAAGATCTACTTCTCCAGAGGGCACAAAGTTACAGGAACTGCATGTTCATTCTTCCAGTTTCTCTTTGTTCACTTTTACACTTTCTAACTCTTACAGAGGAACAGGAGCTCTACAGATAGAAGCTTTTTCTGTGATCCTTATTCTTACAAAATACTTAACTTATACTTTGAGTGAGAGAGGGTCCTTCAGAAAAAAAATAGCCTGCAATCATAATGAAAGCTGTATTTGTTATTGTCCCTGTCCTGCTGAGGTAGGTAGATGTTATCCTGAGTGCTTAGTTTATTGCATCTTATTTCACACAGTGAAAGAGGACAGTTTCTAAGGGAGTTGCCAGCCAACCAGAAAATCTCTTTTTAAAAGATCCTGGTCAACCTAATGGATTTCTATACATTGAAAGTCTGGTTATTTTTCCCCTACATCAATAAAACTTAACGAAAGTGAAAATGTTTTAGATAATATCTGTCACTTTTGATATTTGTAAGTTCTAGCTTTATATAAAAAAATGCTTCCACTGCTTCAAAAAAGCTGGTGATAGATGCTCTCAGATGGGGAAGAGGAAAACTTTAGCTTTCTCAAATGGTAAATAAAATTTTTGGCAGCCCCTGTTTCCTTAGTGGTCAGGAACCAGAAGGAACGTAGCAAGACTTCAAAGCATGTAGCAGGAAAAACTGTTTAATCCGTGGCACAAAAATTACATAAACATGGCTGATACCCCCAAATCCTTCCTCTTCCTGCCCTGAGTTTCTCAGCACAGTGTTTGGGAATACTGACAAAGTTGCCTCTATTGTGATCAACAATAGCTGTCTCATCTAAGAAATTACTTTTCCTCTGTTAAGTGCAATTTGACTAATTAATGATGGGAAATGAAGCGAAGAACTTTTGTTAAGTCCCTATAGCCCTACATCCTCCCTAGTCATGAAGGTTTCTTTTAACCAGTTGTGCCTGAAATGCTTTTTAGCTGGTGGGGTCTCAACAGAAAATTTTGTAATAGTCACGCGCAATAGGGTTTTAAGAGGACAACATCATATAGGATAAGAACATTTTAGGTTATTCATCATCAAATTAATATGAACAAGATGTAAATATTTATTTGGTACCCATCGGAAGCAGAAAAGTTGGCTGTTACCTTGTCAAAGACCTTTTCACTTTGTCTAAAGTTCCCCTACTTGTGGTTGTCCTGAGTTGTCACATGCTTATCTCTGTGAACTTGTGGACAGCCAAAGAACTCCCTTCTGAGGACCAGTTTGAAGGCATAGTATGCTTCTCGTACTTGCGTCTTGGGCTGCCAGGCTTGCTAGCACAAATGCCATCCTTGCCTAATGTGAGAGGGGAAAAATTTTGAAAGATTTTAACAAGGGTAATTAAGTTTTGGTGGAGTGGATCTCTGCTGTCCCCCATGTATGAGCTGCCTACTGGTTTTATGTTAGAGACTTAGCTGCAGAGAGTGGAGAAATTAATTAAGTGCTTAAATAAGGAAAAACAAAGACACCCCTCTCTGCAAGCCTTTTTAAATTACGGGTTTATGGTTGTTTTGTTTTGTTTTGCCTTTCCTTAAGGAAGAGTGTAACAATCTGAACTTGATACAACCAATGGTTGGTATTTTTGGTAAAATAATTTTATGTTCTCCTTAATATTCTCCAATATTCCCTGGGATACATGTTTAGTAATAGTCTTTTTTAATGCCTGCTTTTTATATCTAGTGTAAGTAATACACCTGCTTTCACAGATGAGAATTTAATGCTGTAGATGGTTGTTTCCACTAAAGGAGAACCTGGGAAATAATGTCTTTTTCAGTAGTATGCTAATCTGATACAATTTCTTTCTCTTTTAACTTAGGTTTTATTGATTTTTTTTTCAATGCCTTTATAATAATGGGCTGTCTAAATAAAGATGAGTCTCTTTTTTTTTCTTTTTCCCTCACTGTTTATGTTAGTGATAGAAATGACTTAGGTTACTTCCACAGGAGGTGAACAAGATCACTGTAATGACAGTTTACAAAGTGCTTACCTTCTGTCCTTTTAATTTAAAAAAGTTCATAAGCATTGTATATATGCATGCAATTGCCACTGTAAAACATTCTGTTGAGAATGTCACCACCTAAAAGTCATAAGAGCCAACATTGACTAAAAGGATACATGAAGACTGGAGAGGACATTTGGGTCTTATTTATTTATTTATTGTGTGTGTATATGTGATACACACCAAATATACCCACACACAGGGTTGTTACCTGCTCCCTGCCTCGCAATGTATATCCTTATATATTCCTCTGGGAGCAGGAAGAATGCAAAAGCCTTCCAGTGTTATATTTCTAATGCAACTACTATCTGTCATATGTTGTTTTCTCCTTTCTTATCATCTTCTTGGAAGGAAAGTTCTATTTGTACTTGGTTTAATTTTGATACGAGTCCTTTAGAAAAAAAATACCCTGCTCTGTCTGTCAGGGAGAATACATCAAAGATGACACTTTGCACCTAAAAGAAAGTGAAGTTTGCAGTAGTTCTTGGTTCTTTTCAGATTTAATTCCAGAGGTTTGAATCTGCCCTGCTGAAGGCTCAAAAGTGCAAAAATTATTTAGCTTTGTGGGAGAAAGTGCTCTTTCACCTGGAGAGTGTGATCAAAAAAATAAAACCCAAAAATCAACAAACCCACAAACTAGTCAAACTTTAAATGGTCAGCTTTCTCTTCTGGCTACTGATGGAATTTCATATCATAGAATCAGAATACCAGGTTGGAAGGGGCCTCAAGGATCCATCTTTTCTTGGCAAAAGCACGATCTAGACAAGATGGCCCAGCACCCTGTCCAGCCAAAACTTAAAAGTGTCCAATGTTGGGGAATCCAGCACTTCCCTGGGGACATTATTCCAATGGCTGATTATTTCCTTTGTGAAAAACTTTCCTCTTGTGTCCAGTTGGAATCTCCAAAGGAATACCTTGTACCCATAAGACTCATCTTTTCAATGTCATTGTTTGTAAAAAGGGAGTCCCCATCTTCTTTGTAGACATCTTTTAAATACAGGAATATGGTGATGAAGTCTCCCCAAAGCCTTCTTTTCTCAAGGCTGAACAAACCCAGTTCTCTCAGCCTTTCCTCACACAGCAGGCTTCCCAGTCCTTTGAGCATCTTTGTGGCCCTTCTCTGGACCTTCTCTAGCCTGTCCACATCTTTTTTGTATAGCAGGAACCAAAACTGAACGTAGTGTTCCAGGTGTGGCCTGACAAATGCTGAGTGGGATAATGACTTCTTTTTCCCTGCTGGTGATGCGCTTGTTGATGCAACCCAGCACCCTGTTGGCTTGCTTTGCCGCAGCAGCACACTGTTCACTCATAATAAGCCTGTTGTACACCAGGACCCTGGGTCCCTTTCCATAGAGCTTCTCCCCAGCTTGGTAGATCCTAGCCTGTGCTGCACTCCTAGATTATGTTTTCGCAGGTGCAAGACCTTACATTTGTCTCTGTTGAACTTCATAAGGTTCTTGTTAGCCCACTCTTCCAGCCTATCCAGGTCTTCTTGCCGGGTGGCTCTCCCTTCTGAAGTGTCCACTTCCTGACTCAGTTTGGTATCATTAGCAAACTTAATCAGGGTACACATGATCCCATCATCCAGATCACTTATGAAGATATTAAACAGCCTAAAGCCCAATATTGATTTCTGGGTAGCCCTACTTGTGACAGGTTGCCATTTTGAAAAGGAGCTATTTACAACCACCATTTGGGTGTGGCCTGTCAGCCAGTTCCCCATCCACCACACAGACCACTTGTCTAGACCATAACACATCAGTTTCTTGAGGAGGAGGCTGTGGGAAACCATATCAAAAGCCTTACAGAAATTCAGGTAGACAACAACCACTGCTCAGCCCACATCAACAAAACAGACTAGTTCATTGTAGAACGTGATCAGGTTTGTCAAGCACGATTTGCCCTTGGTAAATCCATGCTGCCTCTTCCCAATCACGTGCTTTGTTTGACTTGTGATAGCCCCCAGGAGGATTCGTTCCATAACTTTCCAAGGGACTAAAGTAAGACTGATGGGCCTATAATTTCCTGGATCGCCCTTTAAGCCTTTCTTGTAGATGGGGGTGACATTAGCATTCTTTCAGTCTTCTGGGATGTCCCTCTATCTCCACAACTTCTCACCAATTATGGAGAGTGGCCTCACAACAATGTCAGCCAGCTCTCTGAACACCCTTGGGTGGATATTGTCAGGGCCCATCAATTTGTGAGGTCAAGCTCATATAATAGTTCATATACCACTTCCTCCTTCACTGACAGTGGGTCTGTGTTTGCATCAACCTGGATTTTTGTTCCCAAGTCCTGGGGCCCTACAGTGCTGGTAAGGACAGAGGTGAAGAAAATGTTGAGAACCTCTGCCTTTTCAGCATTGCTGGTGACTAATTCACCTCTCCTGTTTAACAGTGGGCCAATATTCTCGTTCTGTTTCTGCTTGTTGTTTAAGTACCTGAAGAACTTTTTCTTGAAGTTCTTGATATCTCTGGCTAATTTGAATTCAAGCTGAGCTTTTGCTTTTCTAACTGCATCTCTGCACATCCTGGAAATACCCCTGTAGTTCTCAATGGATATTTGCCTGCTTTTCCATCTCTGGTACACTTCCCTCTTGGTTTTGAGCAGACTCAGAAGCTCACAGTTAAGCCAAGGGGGTCTCTTGCTCCACCTACATCCCTTGCCTTTAAAGTGGATGAACTGTCTTTGTGCTTCCAGGAGAGTGTTCTTGAAAAACTACCAGCACTCGCTAACTCCTTTGTCCTCCATGGAAGCTTCACACGGAATCCCTCCCAACCGAGCTCTGAGTGATTTGAAGTTTGCTCTTCTAAAATTTAAAACCTTTGTCTCAGTACTAATCTCCAGCGTGATCAGCAGAATCTCAAACTCCACAGTATTGTGATCACTGCAGCCAAGGCTATCGCTAACCAAGATATTACAAAGCAGGTTTTCTTGGTTTGTGAGTAGCAAGTGCAGCAGTGCCTCATTCCTGGTTGGTACATCCAACATTTGTATGAGGAAGAAGTCCACTACATGTTCCAGGAACTTGATGGATGACATGTGAGTTGCTGTATTGTTCTTCCAACAAATGTTGAAGTCACCCATAGTTAAGCCAAGGGTTGTTTAAGTGATCAATTATTGCTTCATTGGCCTTATATTTCTTATCTATTTGTTACTAAGTACCCCACAGAGTACACTTTTCAGAAAATTGAGAAGACACGAATGGTAGTCTGAAAAAATTGCAAGACAATCATACATGACCATTGCTAGAAAGCTTTACATGTACTCTCAGGATGCTCAGACCAGTCCTTAAAAAAGGGATTTCTGTAAAGATTCATGTTAGGTAAATAAATAAACTCAAATCAGTTAATTTGATTTCTGTAAAATGTTTGTAGAGTTGGGGCCTGTAAATTGATAGAATTGGGAAAAAAAGGGAGGAATGAAGAAGTGATGTAGAAGCCACATGTTTTGGACTGAGTATGAATTTTTTTTATCTTGTATTTGGTAACTAAATTTAGACCCATCTATAAAATTGGCCTGATGATTTGAATTTTATTGGCTGCAGTAGGTGTGGGGGGCTACAAATGACAAAATTAGACATACACTGCAATATGCATGAACAGAAAGACAGGCTACATTTGGACTTATAAAACACTGCAGAGTAGCATTAACAGTACTGGGTGAAGAGGATGAAANGAAGAGGATGAAAGCAAACCCGCAAATGTTCTTTTGGTCTATCTGGCCATTAAAATGGTGCATGCGTTGTTTTTCTGCTATTTAGTTTAGTGGGATTGTGACAAAGAGCAAATGAGTATTACTGCACATTTATCTCATTGCTAGTATCTTTTTTTATTGCAAAGGACTTGATGTACTACCACTAAATTTTATTCCAAGAAGTAATGACATGAGTTTCTTGCTATTACAAATAGAAGACTTGCTCTCTGTTAGAAGACTGTAGTGATTGCTGCTAATCTTTAGACACTAGAGTTTTCTCAAAACTGCAAATACAGGGAATGGTATCTGCTTAAATTTTGAACTGGTAAATTAATATCTTTATAACTTTCAGTGTTGGTGATCATATTTGTAGTTGAACTTCATTCCTCTACTTACCATCTTAATTTCTTCTCTGTGTCTCCCTCTCTTTCTATGCCTTTCTGTTTCTGTGTCTCCTCCCTCATATCCCCACCCTGCCCCCAATTCAAGTACCAGTTCTTGGTACTGATTCTTTGATTGTCATAGTGTATAAAGACTTATGAATTATGAGTCAGATTTTTGTGTGACTCATTAAATGGCCAGAAGTTCAGAGCGCTCCTGTTCATTCATCTAGTCCCCCTACATAATGCATCATGCTCTGCAATGTCTGCCAAATGGACTGGATTAAATCCCCAGTTTTCCATTTAATTTCCCACTATCACTGGACATTCTCTATAGCCATTAAGCATATTTCTGATTCTCAGCTCCAATTAAAAAGTACGTGTATTCTGTTCTTTCTGGTTAGTTTGTAAACCAGCAAAATATTAATGGATAAAAATCTTTTCTGAAAATTAGTTTTTGCCATTATTCCAAAGGAAAGCACCACTAGCTTTATGCATCAAACCTAAGATAATTTTTAGCAGACAGGGTGGATCTGAAAAATTGTAATCAAACTCTCATATTCATAAGTCATTCAACAGATATGCATGCTGGAATATAATAATCTAAAAAAGCACTTTACTTAACCTCCTTTATTACATAGGATAGGGGCTTTAGTTCTACTGCCTTTAGCAGACTGTATGCTCAGAATTAAACATATGTTTGCATTCCTTGTTCAGTGAAAATTGATTTCAGTATGTGTATAAGTAAAATGAGAGGCAAAATATGGTCAGTTCAGTTGTAACTGAGTTATACTTCGGTACTATTAGTTGTCATTGCAAGTTCAGAAAGATTTCTTTCACAGAGCTATGAATTACCAGTTTTTGTTTTCCACCTATTTACTACTTCCTTTTAAACTAATGATCTGTGTTGGAGCATTAATGTTATTGTTATTAAAGTAGTAGCATGACTATCTGAAGACTCCTTTTTCTAGGCTTTTTACTAAACAAAATAATGACGCTAATTGATTTGGTGCTGTTTTACAGTGAGAAAACTTGTCTTTTCATGAGCTGCATAGATTCTGGGGGGTAGTGGTGGAGGATTGTTGATTTTTTATTTCTTCTAGTTATTCCTGAGGAATGGGTGCTTCTCACAGTGGAAACCTCTAGAGGAACTTTCACTAAGGTATAAATGCAGCTATATAACCTAGATGTTAATTAAGGCCTGATATATAAACACAAGGTAAGTGTTCTCCGTAATACTGCTTTTCAGAATTTCTTTCTTTGAATTTTTTCTCCACATTCCCTCTATGTCTATTTTTCCCAATTGTACATTTCATATTTTAGTTTTGTATTTTCCCCTCTGTTTGTATGACTTTCATTTTGGCTTAAGTTTCCCTATTCTTCCTTGTTTCCAAACTTATGGGATTTTTTGTGGATTTTTTTAGTTTTGCTTTTTCTCTTTTTTTTTTTTTTTAATGAAAACAAAGGTTGCTGGAGCATAATCATAAGAGCATTTTCTTTGCTACCTCCTCTGAATATGTGTATGGTTTTGACAAGTAGGAAGGAAAACTTACTGAATGGCCATGGTATGTAAAATGATGTAGCATAGAATGAATCATTTTCAGCAGCCTTGACGAATTGGGAGATGTTCTGATTCGAACTGTAACCATCCACCTACTTCTGTTCATTACATCAACACTACTCTGTTCTCTGTTCCAAACTCTGAGATCTACTTATCCACCCACATGGTTAATCTACAAAAACCATTCTGAAAGGTTTGTTTCTTACCCTATAATCTTTGATACTTTCTACCCATTTTGTGTCATCAACTGATTTAGATTTGTTTTTAATTAAGTAATTTATGTTAAATCATATCAATATATGATTTGGCTTGAAGCCATAAAATTCTAAAAATTCAGATTTAAGTAGAACCCCACTTTAAAATATGCATTTTATATAATTTCTTGTCAGAGGCTATAATTAGGTTTTAAATAGTACATTTCATATTTCAATTATTTGACAAATTATCTTCTTACTATATTTTTATTATGAAAATTGTTTAATTAATTTTAGAAACTAATAGTTAAGAGTCTTTAATTTTCTTTTCTCTAGGGCCTTTCTTTCCATTTTGTAAAGGCAATGAAATGAAGTGTTACTAACAATTTCAGAACAGAAGAATATGTAATGTGCTTTTGAGAAACAAGTGTGAAATCTCCTGTATGTGACCTTTTTTGTATTGACTTTTTAGTGAGTATCCGTAGATCTCTCTCTTATAACATTTTCCCTGCTCTCTCTTAATTTTTAAAAGAACTTTCCACTTAGAAAGGGTTGCAGCCTATAACATGTTCACATGCTCTCGCTTGCAATATATCTGGTAGCTGCAGTCTTCACAGCTGACATTTGCTGGGAATTACATGTGTTACCCATCTCTGCCATACTCAGGCACATACTGAGGCTGTGTCTTTGTTGCTGTCCCTGCTGTCCATCCAGATAATGCATCCATTCCCCAGCACCAGCTTGTTCTACCTAGAGCTGGTTCATCACAGCAGGCAGTCCAATGTGTTGTAAACCCAATCCCCAACCCCAGAAA
This sequence comes from Sula dactylatra, assembly GCA_013389905.1. Taxonomy (NCBI): domain Eukaryota; kingdom Metazoa; phylum Chordata; class Aves; order Suliformes; family Sulidae; genus Sula; species Sula dactylatra. The sequence continues at coordinate 26,867 of WEKW01026438.1, forward strand.
AACCCAAGTAAAGCAAGCCTGCCTTAATAGTAAGAGAGGAAACTTATCCTGAACTCCATGCTATGATGACTCTACTGCTCATATTCCTTATTTAGCAAATAGGGTATTTCTGCATGAATACAGTCAGAGCAGTGACTGAAGTGCAGACTGTCTTCAATGTAGGGTGTGATGGAGGTTAAAAGTCTCTGGCATAATTTAGCTATTGATTCCCTATGCACATTTCTTGCAAAGGGCCCCTTGAACATCAGCTTTCCCAGGTGCCTGAGCAGAGGGAATTATTTTGCTTAGATGGACATAGATCTTTTAGGACACTCTTACACTATTTCAGCCCTTTCATGTAGTGTAAAAGGGTAAGAATATGAATGACTATATACTCCCTGCTGTCTAATTCACTGGCTTTTCAGAGAGAAAATGTACCTAGATGAGTTCCCCCCAGGCATCTAAATAAGCAGTTTGACAATAAAAGTTGTGGACTGCTGAGCACATCTGGAAGATAAGTGCATAAATTGTAAAACAGATCCTACAACTGCATTTAATCTGTTCTACATATGTGCCAAAGTCTTCCCTCTTCCCCTGCTAATGCTTTCATAATTCAGGGCTGTAATTCACCTGGGGTCACTGGTGTTCTGTCAATGTTTAATTGTTCTAATTACTTAATTATCTGCTCTGGTGAAGTGGTAAAGCCTTGACATTTCACATTTTCCCTAGGAATATGCATCTGTGGGATGTATCAATCTCTGTATTTGGTAAATACAGGGAAAAACAACTCAGTTAATCCAGTCTTTCAGTGGCAATGTCTACACTGTTACTGATTCCTTCTATCAGGCCACTGGGTCAGTTGTTTTCTTAGCCTGTAGATCTTTGTGAGAGGTTTCCTCTTTAAAATGAATCTACTTAGTTTTGAATTTGCTGGTGAAACAGGAAGGCTAAAAAGGATGTGTTGAGTGATATTTTTGCAGGCTAATCCAATTAAACTATGAAGTCCTTTGAATGACAGGTAAGAAGCATGGCCTCATCAAGCAAGAAAGCTATCTTGTATACAGACTATTAATTCGATATTCAGAGATCATAGCAGTCATTGGTGAGTGATATTTTAGGAAGAGCTGTAATACATGATGTGATTAAATCCTTGTATTTAAAAAAAATTGGCAAAAAAAATGTTTTATGCAATAAGTAAGTTTCTGTTTGCACATTCTGGATTTTCATTGCAAAACCAGGGGAAGTAAGTTTCAGTCAGGTTAAGCTTTTGTGTAGTAAATGTTTTTGTGGCAAAGAAAAACAAAAGAGATGAGTATCCTAAATGCTAATTACTGTTAAGAATTCTTTCTTAAATTTATCTTTTGTCTCTCTTTCTCTGAGAATGGGAAAGAAAACATTCAATGCTTGCTTGAATGTTTTCTGTAGCTGGGGGATGCCAGTTGTTAAGCTGAAGGTACTAGAGAATAAATGCTTTTTGAGGTAGTTATTCCTTCAGTTTCTGAAATTAAAATTACTCTTGAAAAACTATAGAAGACTTTGTGTAGGAAAACAAAAAGACAGGTAGAAGACAGTACAGTTCTAATAATAGTAGTAAAGTAATGCCTGTGCACTTACTGTAGTGGGGACAAGTACCACTTATTTTCTGTTTTCTTCCACTGGAGCTAAAGGAAGAGGATAATTTCATTTCATCAAGAAGATTTACTTGGATGATAGCATTATGGGGAGGGGGTGCAAAAAGCATTGCTTTACAAGAAGAAAAATAACGTACAAGTTCTGTTCAGTTCCTTGGATTATTTCAGTGGTTGTAGTTGTAATTACCAGCATTTGTGAAACCAAGTCAATAAGTTCCTAAAGATCTATGTCCCTCTCTCCCTGCTCCCCTCTCTCTGTATGTAAATAGGCAATTTGCCTGTTGTAACTGTAATCATATACTTTTGCCTCATGTTAGCACCCTGTGTTATCAGAGAGAGAGAAGTAATTCTTTTACTGCTGACCATCATACAGTAATAAAGCTACACGAGCAGTAGGAAAGCTTCTTCTTGTGAGGGCTTAATGTAGAAAAACTGCTGATTATCTGGACAAGAGAAATCAAATACAAAGAGAATGGGTAATGCCAGAGAAGAAACTGGAAGATATGAAATCTTTCAGCCTTCACCCATACTGTTGAGATTTAGGGCTAAGGAGCATGTTACTTGATGTCAATCTTAGTTTTCTCACTCTCACTAAGCAACTGTGCTTTCTTGATAAAGCTCTGAACTGGGATTAGTAAATGTGCACCTGAAGTTTACCTAAGCCACTGAGAGATTTGCTGAAGGGTTCTCAGAAAGTCACTTGTCTAGTCTATGCCATGTTTTNGAAAAAATAATTTTTTTAAAATTAAATTTAAATTATATTGCAAATTCTACAGGCTAGCTAGGTTCCCGATGTAAAGCTGAGATTTGTTGTGAGATGCAGAGAGGATAAAGAGTTACTTTTGCTGTTATTATTTCTAGGCTGGTGAACCTAGAAATGCTTCTGAGCTCTCAGGTCTGACCACAGCTTGATCAGGGCAAGTCTTACTGGATGCCAGCCCCATCTTCTCTGCGCTTTTATTTGTGTGGGGAAATGGCTCATGATCCTTCTCAGCTTCCACACCCTACTTAGAGTAAACATGGCTGGAGGTTGTGGTGTTGTGACACAGTCAAGCCAATAAGAGTTCTTGTGACTTCTGACAGAGGTGTCTTACCTTACTGCCCTCCTACTACAGCCATTGTACAAATACAGATTCTTCTCTGATCCATAAGTCAGTTCAAGGAGTTACACCAGCATAAACCAATGCATGTTTTCTTGCACAGTTATTTTTTTCTCCTGGTTTATCTTCCTAAATTGGCTTTTCCTTGGAATCCATTACAAACTGTATCCTGCCAAGAAAAAAATGCAGAGAAAAGCAGCGAGTTCCATTTCTACATTCATTTCATAGCAAGATCTATAAAGGAAAATAATAATAATAATAAAGAAGAACTAAAAAGATAGAGTACTGTTTTATTTTTTAAAAAAAGAAAAACAAAATCTTACACTTTTTTTTTTGTGTGTCTGTGTGCTTGCCCTTTAAAGTGAACGCTATGTAAGGATATCTTTTTAAATAACCTAGAGTGAAACTGTAGATTAGGAAAATGTTACTGAGAGTGTAGTAGGCCATGTACAAGCTTTAGAAGGCATTTTTCCAACAAAGTTATTTACTAAATCACTTTTTCCTTTGAACTTCCTTAATCTAGTCTTCTCATTTCATTGTCTGGAAATGGCTTATAAGGATCCAAAGCTATTGGTTCTTCCTGATGCTGTGTTGCAGTAGGTAAACTGAGTAATGATGAAGCAGTGGCATTAATGACACTAACAACAACATTGTGTTCTTTGCATCCTTCCTGTCTGGCAGGTGTAGGAGGGGAGCAGGAGGTGGCCTGTCACAGGTGGGTTTCTGCAAAAGAAGAGACTGAGAGAAAAAAGGTAGGCTTCCTACACAACCTGATCCATTTTCCCAGGGTTCCTACTCCCACGCCTCCTGGTGTATTCTTATTAGGAGCTGTCTGTTTATTTCCATTATCTGTCTAATTCCCTAGGGGGCCCTATTAAGACGCATGGATCTTGCAAGGGCAAAACAAAGTAATAATCTAAAAATAGGATGAGTGCTAGAGGGAAGGATCCTTCTCATATACTGTATACCAGGTAAACTCAAATTACTGCATGGCAAAATACTTTTCTGAAATAACGAGAAATAGTTTTCTCTGAGCCTAGCAAGACTATACTCCCTGAGAGGCTGTCAGTAAAATCTACAGAACTTTTTTTTTTTGACTCTCTCTTCTCCCTTGCCCCAGCTTTGCTTTAATTTGTGCTTTACATTAAAAATAATTCCCTGAGTTTTCTTGCAGTATTTTGCACTAGCAAACTAGCCAACCAAAAAATGTTGCTCGATAACCGGATTAACTTTCAGGAAAAAGATGAATATTCAAAAATGCTGTGATTTGTGGAGCTGTGAGAATGAATGTCAGTGGGTATAATTTTTTTCCTCTTGTGCTGAGTACAAGAATAATTCATTTCACTGTTGGGTAAAAGATCATTTTATACAGCTCTATAAGACATTTATATATAAACTTCCAGGATTCAATGTAACATCTTGGATATGATTGTGATTTAAGAGTTCATTTTACAAATTATGAAGTGTGTCAGCCTTCAGATGAATGTACTCAAAAAGGCCACTCTAGTGAATGGCTCAAAGGAAAATACCAGCTTAGGCTACCCCTTATATGTGCCTTCTCTGTCTGCTGTACAAATGCTGAATCTGAGTAGTGCAAGTGGCCTTTAGTTTTAAAAAGAGAAAGAAGAACAAACTGAAACCCCAGATCAGTAGTATGTTCTTATACCACTGCTTTTAACATTTGTGATTTGTAATGTTTGATTTAATGCTACAAAGCTAACTTGTTGATGAAAATTTTATTATATTTAGAAGGTCGTTTTAATGAGACACCAAAAGAGCTTAAGCATAGTCCACACTGGCCTTTGCAGCTAGCAGTGCTGTGATTTATGTTGTTCTGATGACTTTTGTAACAGTGCTGATTTTTATTACATATGTAGTTGAAGTTTAGTAGACAAGAACAAAATTATTTCAATAAACAGATTGTTTCTGTTATGAGTTTTCCTGCTTTCCCTTGACGTGTCTAGTTATTTGGGCTTTTTTTGAGAGAGGACAAGAAGGTTTTGTTAGTTTTCTTCCAAATCAGTTATCTTCCCAATTCCTTTGACTATGCCAAAAAAAAGCTGGATATTCATTATAGATGCAAACAAATATGTGAGAAAGGAAATGCTTTGGAATAAAGCCTAATTGTTATGGCTTCATCTTGCAAATGAAAGATGTGACTTAAGCTGTTCTTTCAAAGCTGAGCTTGGCACAGAAGCTGCACTCTGAGCAACTGCTTGGATTTCTGGCCATTTGGGAAAATGGCCAGTGGCTGATGCTGCTGAACACAGAGCTGTTGAGCGCACTCTTAGCGTGTGTGCAGATAAGGAATTTTGCAGTGCTGTCACACAGTTTGTGAATTCCTCATGGCAGTGGCTGGGGAGCAAACACTGGGAACAAGGCAGCACTTCCAGGAAGAGACACTAGTGGCTTTATCAGGAAAGAAAACAGCTTTGGAAGATGTCTCAGACACATGGGATGAGATGAAGCATAATTTTCTCAGATTTATGCAGGCAAACTCTGGTTAGGCTTCATTTTAGGTACTTTGTGTGCTGTTCTTGAGCCCTGATATGGTAGTCTAGGGATCTGTTCCTGATTAGAAAGCATGAAAGAGCTGTTATAAGGCAGACAGGGGTTTTGGTATTGTTCCTTCCACTACTTCTGATAGTCCATCAGACTAATTAAATCAATTCAACTTTGCAGCTTCTGTTAATGTTTAGAAGGGTTTAATTTGCTTCTCTCCTATTTGTTTTGAAGTTATATTGTCACCACTGGATACTTCTTGCATTAGTTTCAGTTATAGAACTCAATATCCGGTGAAGATCATGAACATGTGGTGAAGATCTTAATAATTACACTTTTCTACCCTGTATTTTTAATGGCTTGTTTATTTTGAGAACAGTTAGTTTTCTTTACAGGGAAAAGCAAAGGAGATTCTTGCTTTTCCTCTAGCTAGATGTCCTTCTCTGTTCCACTTTAATAGATTGCCTCTCTTGAATTTCTTTAACTGATCCAAATGAAAGATCTTAATATGGTACTAAAAGCAAGGAGGTGTGAGAGGGAATTAAAAGATTGTTAGCATACAGCAAGTCACTGGAACTGAAGATACTTTGCAATCATTTCCTTGATTGTCCCTTTGGGAAAGAATTGTATCTTTTTGTTTACCTAGCATGCTTTTAGCTCAGACCTCTTAGGATTTAGTGGTTATTAAAAACAGCAATGTGTGGAGGCCAGATATATACCAGAAGGATAAGAATGCCTGCATTTTGCCATGGGAAGTGGAATTATGTCTCAATCCTGTGCACAACAAGCTATTTATCATGCTCAGAAAAAAGCGGTAGGTAACAAACTTGAAACCTGTGCATCCAGGAGACTGTTTATATCTCTCCAAACATTATTTTTGTGAAGAAATGATTCTCACCATCATGTTATGTTATGTTGTAGTTTACTGTGGAATGCTTCAGTCATTTTGTATTATATCTTGTTGTATTTAATCTAGGGTAATTTATGTATAATAATTTGGTGTGCCAAATGAAATGATACAGGTCTGGACTCTTAAATTTCTGCCTCCTTTAGCCTGGTTAAGATGGTTTCATGTTATGAAATTGCTGGCCCTTTTAGGGGAAAGAGATCCAGCCTGATTGGGGACCCAGTGATTTTTTTTTTTTTTTTTTTTTAAAANGCTTCTGGCCAGCCAGGTATGAGGTAGTTATTGGAAGCTGTTCTGTCTCAAAGTGAAGGGATTCTGATTTAAAATACTGGTGAGAAACTCTGAAACAAGGTATGTCTTTCAGGCAAAAGGTCTCTAGAATGGAATGCTACTGTAGGGATATTTGGGCTCTTGAAGAAGATCCCAGGTTAGGCATGCACTATTTCACTGTTTATGACAGCATTAAATGCAAAGCTCTGGGGAAGGGGCTTGAATGCAACTCTGTATGATGCCATCAAGTTCTGGGCTGCTAAAAAAAGTCAGGTACTACAACATCACTTAAAATACTGTTGCCGACATGTTTAAAAAGCAATGTAGTTTCTTCCACAGAGGTGGTTGTTTCTAAATTAAAAAAAAAAAAAAGTCCTCGCTAATGATTTAGAAGACAGCATGAAATAAGTAATTAAATTTGCCATTTATATTAAGCAAAGAATGCCAAGATAAACAGTGATAGGAACAGAACTAATGGGAGTCTTGAGCGATCTGAAGTATGGGTAGAAAACCAATGAGATTCAACATGGAAAAATGTAGTCTATTGCACCTGTGACATAATAATTCATGATCCAACACACAGATTAAAAAAAAAAAAAAAAAAGGAAAAAACTCAAACCTTCTAATGCACAGTGGTAATCCCAACAATATAACAATTTTAGCTGAAATGTGATAGTATTGAACAAGAATGGAAAACAACATTATATAAGAAATGATGCCAATGATGATGTCTTTCTTGTCGTGAGGAAACCTTAAGTTTTTCATCACTGATATAATTATAGCACATAGGCACAGAAAAGGAATATATCTTTAGATGACGAAGGTTTTCTTGCTTGAAAAAAGTATTAAAGGCGTTAGATTTGTTAAATGATAATTCAGGGATCAATATATTTCTACAAATATTGAAATACTAGTATCTTTTGTTTTACCTGGATTCTACAGATGTTGTTAAAGCTGTGTTTAGGCTGACCATTAAGAAGAGGTTCCTAACTGTAGATTTTATTAGTGTGTGGAATGATCTACAGAAGCAAGTCAGTTATTTAAAAACAACCTGATGGTAGCCTGAACAAAACTGTGGAAAATAGGACATATCTTTTATTTGAAGAGTTAGGAAGTGCATTTCTTGTGTTTTACAGAGTCATAGAATAACTTAGATTGGAAGGGTTCTCTGAAGGTCTGGTTCAACTTCTACTTCAAATCAGGGCAACTTCAAAACTGACCAGTCCTTTAAAAAATGGATGACTTCTCTGCCCACACTTTCTTCAGAAATTCTCCAAGGATGACAGTTCCATAACCTTTCTGGGAAACTTGTTCTATCATAGAACCACACACTGTGAAAATGCCCATAATAACATGCTTTAACTTTTGCTCAGCCCTGAGTTGGTCAGGCAGTTGGACTAGATGATCATTGTAGGTCCCTTCTAACTGTAATATTTTATTATATTATAAAATTCGATTGCCTTATACCTAGTTGAAATTTTCCTTGTTGTAACGTGTATTCATCACATCTTGTTCTATTGTTGCGCTGTATCTGATCATGAATTATAAGAAGCTAACTCTCTAATAACAAATTTGGTAGCTGAAGGCCACAAATGTTTCCACACTCAGTCTTCTCTCCTTGAGGGTAGGAAACCTAGCTCCCTAATCTCGCCATATAGTCAGATGCACCAGCCTCCTAGGCATCTGCCAGACTACTCCAGACGTGGTCTTACAAGTGCTATGAGGAGGAAAATGGTGATTTCCTTTGACCAGTTGGGTATGTTCTTGCTAATGTAGCCCAGTTTGCAGTTAAACTTCATTGCCAAAAGGCTGAAGATGTGGTGTTGTTCACTGAGACTCTCACTTTGGGTTTTTTCTCTCTCTCTTTCCACCCTCCTGCCCCCTCCGAGCTTCTGCCTAGTCACCACCCACATTGTACTGTTGCTTGGGGCTATTCCATCCCAAGTGAAGGGCTTTGTTGAACTTTATGAGGTTTTTATGGGCCTGTACTTCCAGTTTATCAATGTCCCTCTGAATATCAAACTTGACCTCCAGTGTATCAACTGTTCCCCAAGTTTGGTGTTGTCCACAGACTTGACAAAACATATTTGTGTTTCCACAATGAGGTATCACAGTTCTTAAACATAGCTGGTGGAGCTTACCTTCCAGCTACTTGTACAGATTCCATACTAAGATAGTATCCAGTTTCTGTTGCTGAACTACAAAAGCTTATTCATGCCATCCTTTATTTGGACTCTTATTAGTCAGTGCTGCTAGATTTTAGAATAGACTAGAAAAGAATATTTCAGTTGGAAGGGGACTACAATGATCCTCTAGTCCAACTGCCTGACCACTTCAGGGCATTGTCCAAATGCCCCTTAAACACTGGCAGGCTCGGGGCACTGATCTCACCTCTCTAGGAAACCCGTTCCATTGTTTTACCACACCCTCAGTGAAGAAATTGTTCCTAATGCCAAATCTGAACCTATTTTGATGAAGCCTTGAACCATTCCCCCATGTCCTCAGAGAAGTGTAGAGAGCAGTAAGGTTGCCTCTCTGCCTCCTTTTCTCCAAACTAAACAAACTCAGAGTCATTAACCACTCCTCAGAGGGCATGCCTTCCAGACCTTTCACCAACTTTGTTGCCTTCCTGGATACATTCAAGGATCTTCACATCCTTCTTAAATTGTGGGGCCCAGAACTGCACACTCAAGGTGAGGCCACAGTAATGTGGAAAACAGTGGGATAATCACCTCTTCTGACTGGCTGGTTATACTGTGTTTGATGCACCTTAGGATGCAGTTTGTCCTCTTGGCTGCCAGGGCACACTGCTGACTCCTATTGAGCCTGCTGTCAACCAGATAGCAGAATACTCTCTTCCAAACATGCATCCACTTCTTTTGACGTTCTCTTTTGCTTCTCACTTTGTTATTCCGTAAATAGAGTATTGCTATGTGTCTCAAATATAGGATTCCACCTCTGCTATTTCCTGCAAAAAGCCAAGAAAAATGTCTTGCTATGTAGTATTATCATCTTACGGCCACTTCACAGCTCTGAGTTGTTGAATGTAGTAACTTGCTTTCCTTTTAGTATTGCATTTCCAGAATAAGGTCACTGTTCCATGATGGATTATATCAGATTATAATGCGGTGACCAAAGTATATGGGAAATTAAAGGAAGTATTTGGCATAAACTTGAGTCGTACAAATTATTGAACTTAATTTTAAGTATGTGCCAACATTTTTTTTTATAATTGCCCTTTATGAAATTATCTTCAAATTCTTATCACTGTTGTTCATACCATAAAGTTTTGGATGTTTCTATCTCTAAGTTTTACAAGAAAAGAAACAGCATATCTTAGATACATTTCAAAGCACCAATGTCAATGGGCATGGCAGTTTTGAAGAAGTCCAAAGAACTTTTGTTGGTTTACCTCAGTCAGAAGCATAAGGCTTATGGTTTGTGGAATGAGTATATTTTTAATTAAAACTATATCTCATTATTTTTAATTGTTTGTGAAAACAATGTAGTTAATATTAATGAAGAAGTAAAGTCCTCTTTTCCTATATGTATTTACTGTGGCTAATGTGTTCTGAATAAGTGCTTGTAGAAACTGCTAAAGGGACATCTAGTACAAGTTGAAAATATCTTCTGTTATCCTACGTCTTTTGTGCTACCAAAGAACTGGCTTTGCATATATCAAGTTTTTAGCTACATTTAGTAGCAGCATATGATCAGTAATAACACATTTAATACATGTTTTTATTAATAACTCGCCCACAGGAGACTCCAGTTACATGTCAGTTAGGATTAAATCTTACTGTATTTCCTTTCACAGAACTGGCTGTAGCTGTGCTAATAAAGTATTATCTTCTAGCAACTTTTTAATGGAGTCATTGGTAGCTCTATCTGAAGTGAATAAAAGAAAGAACAAATGGGTCCATTTTTTTCCTGACATAGTTCTCTTGGCCAGCTCAAGAGACCTGAAGATTTATTAGGCAATACGAAATCTGGTTCCGGAAAGTCAAGAAAATTCCCATTGTTTTTGATTCATCCTTAGTTTATGTTATTCTTTTCATCATTTATTTATTTTAGTAGAGATTTCAGTGAAAACTCCTAATTGTTTTTCTTGAAGATTTCAGTGAAAACTCCTAATTGTTTTTCTTGAAGATTTTACAGTGTAATGTAATTTTGAATATTTAAAAGTTTAAATTTTT
>WEKW01026439.1:0-10298 GCA_013389905.1 Sula dactylatra
TTGCTGACTGGGGCTAAACCACAACACTATGTAATAATTTCCTCGTTACTACATGCATAAAGCCAGAGCTTTAAAGTCAGACTTGAAGGAAATCTAGATCATGGATGTTAATTTAACTTAACTCAGCACAGAGCTTATTTAAATACATATATATTTGTACACACATACATACACATACATATGCAAGTCTACTCTTACTTTTGCCTTTCCAATGTTAAAAAAAAAGTGCATGCAGGTGAAAAATCCTCTCAAACAAAGGAATCAGGCAATAAAAGTTACTGTATACATAGCTGGTAAGTGTGTGAACTAAACAAAAGAGAAAATTCTTTGATCTCCTTCCAGTACTAATTATAAATATTATTCTTCAAAGGTTTTTTTTATGCTTTACACAAAAATTTTATCTTTTCTAATGAGAACAACAACACTTTGATATTCAACTGCCTTACATAAAGTAAATGAAACTTGAAGTGTGTAAACATATTGACTTTTTTTAAATAGAAATTCTTCTTGCAGTTCAAAGTGAGCTTTACAGAGTTGAAAGACTACCTAGGCTTTATAGCTTCTTGTTTACTATTTCATTATTGCATTAATGCATTTTCTTTTAACACAGGCCTACCCTATTGACCAAACTACAAAAAAAATACATATCACCAACAAAACCCATTAGGGACAAATCTTCCTCTTACAATACTTCCAGGGGTCTTTGCCAGTCATTGGAAAAAAAATTAAAAATCAAGAAAACATACTGCAGTACACAAACTTGGATCTTTTCATATTCCCCAAATAGAACATAACTAGAAGCTTAGTTATTGAGATTAAGCTGTATTCTGTCAAAATAAAAAAAAATTATAAAGCTTATTGTTTCAGAACCTAAACATAAATCACCATTTGGAAAACTTAGAAGATCTCCTTTATAGAGCACTGCATGGCACCTGCACTGAAGCCAGTTTAAAATTCACATTTTTTCCCCTCATATGTGTAGAACAGAAGTTGGGAGGGGGAATCTTATTTCTACAGTTTTTCCATGCTCTTTTCCTATATACTAGAATTTATGAGCCAACTTTTAAAGCTTCACTTTTCAAAGTGCTAAATTAGCTTTTTTTTTCCTCCATTTAGAGAAGCAGCAGCAAAGGTTGTACAGTATTATTCCATCTTCCGTGAAACTGTGTTTGTAGAATTCCAATTTCTTCTTAGTCATTCTCACCAGTGTTCCTCATCTTCCCGTCCCCATCAGTATATTTACCAAAATATCTATGGCAGAAAACTCTTTCCCAAACAAATGCAAGATGTTCTTGCACAACACAGGAACCCTAAGTGAAGTGAATTAGAGGTAAGACTTTCTTAATATAGCTCCGCCTCATAGGTAATTACCTACAGTTGTCACTCATCATTTTAGAGGTCATTGGAAAACTCAGACGCTACCTGCAGCTCTCACACTACCTTTTAACATGCTAGCCCTCTGAAATGGTCTCATTTATGTTAAAAATTCAAAGCTAAAACATATTCAGAATCAAACAAAGCATGCTAAATAGTTCCCTGTTCTGCTGAAGTTCAAGTAGTCACGCAACTCCTTACCGTTCCCTCACGGATTTTCCACAGATGAAACATGTCCATTTTCTCTTTCCTCCATGAGTACATTCTATATGGCGTTTCAGATTTCCTGTATCATTAAATTGGCGGCCACAAATATCACAAGGAAAAGGCCCTATAAGGAGACAGACATACATAGTATTATTAACTGTCAGTTAAACCACACAAGATGCACAGACTGGTTAGTTGTGAAAACCCTCATCAACTTACAAAGCAAAAGTTTTGTCTATCAAATTATTAATATTTTGTACAGTCGGAATACTTTAGTTAGACTTTGTGCACTTTCTGCTCTGTTAAGTTACTTCTAATACCTGGTATTTTTGGCAAGTTTCATGACTGTAAAGCAAAAATTTAGAATTAATACTCAAAAGTAATTAAGCCCACTTAGACTGTTTGAAAAACCAAATTCCCATTATATCATTATCTAGTTCCTGCCCAGCAGAAATCATTATTAGTAATAAAGAAGTCTTTGGAATACTTCAGGAGGAAAGAAAAAGGTTTTTGGAAAACTTCAGGAAGAATCTGACTCCATAGTTGAGAACCAATTTAATGCAAAAAAAAGTTGTAAAACCAAAACTAACCTCAATTCTTCTTCCCCCCTAAACTTTTGCATTTATTTAGGTACAATAACAATGCCTCAAAAAGACAGCTGAACAGGAAAGCAAAAAAACAGTCAAAAAAACCCCAAAAAACCCACCCAAAAAAACCCTCCCCCACAAAACTGGAAAAGAGAGAACTGAAAAGGAGGTGGGGTAGAAACCAGACTGATCAGGACATACAACGGTGGGCGAAAGTTTTACTTTAAATCTATTGTTTACATGTCGGAAGGAGGTTTCTATACCGAGATGGAATTTTTCTTGATGTTTCAGTCTTGCAAATCGGGATTTAAAGTGCTCTTCACAGTAGGTACACTTAAAGGGTTTATCCTGAGAGTGAAGGATCATATGTTCTTCTAAATGAGGTCTTCGAGTGAAAGATTTCTTACAAATCTAAAATGATAATACACTCTGTCAGATGTACATCAGTTATAACCAGGGGTTTTTTTCCTATTCATAAACCCTAACAGTTTAGTTCACCTGTTCTCCGCAGCAATGTTAGATTAAACATGTATTCTTCAAAAGCATACTCTATCCCAACTTGTAAAGCATTGCAGTCAACATCAAAAAATCTGTGTTCTACATAAACCCTAGTGGATTGCACCATATAAATTAGGATGCCGATCCACGGCAACCTAAAGCAAACTACTGGCAACTCCTGCACAGAGTTAAATGTTCCACCCCTGCTTCTTTCTACTAACTCCAGCCCTTAGAAGACTCTTTTCCTAGGGTGTTTCAACAGAGTAACTTAGCCTAAAATAACCTAATGCAAAAAAAGCAAATAGCTTTGGCTTGGTTTTGGATGTTGAAACAGCTCTGTCGGACTGTAGTAAAAGTTGTTGTAGTATAATCTACTGTAGAACTAGAGTCATACCTGTTCCTTTGTTTCCTCTCTATTAAAGAGAAAAATGCCAATACCAACAAAGAAATCTAACTCAAAATATATTTTAGAGATACAGAATTTTTGCAATGTTAAAATTATGTGAGCTTTTTAGTACTGTTTTCAGATTAATCAAAACTTAAATGTACAAGAATTATTAGTAGTCATTAAAGTAAGCATTCAGCTCAATTACAGAACTGAAGCCACAGCTCAAATCTAGGCATTCAAACTAGGCATTACAATTTAACATCAGGGTCCTATGCTTTAACATATATCAACACGGTGCTTACTGATTTTACTGTGAAGCTGTTGCCATTGTTTATAATAGCTGAATTTAGTACTACCTAATTCCCATACAACAAAATAACGCTATCAGTTTCTCAAAGCATACCCGAGTAACGCTTCTAGCCTCAGAAAATCAGAAGCAACAACTCTATTTGTTTAAAAATTCATTACTGTTAAATGTAAGTGTAAGAAAATCCCATACCTTTAAAAAACAGCCACCTTGCTTTTCCTTACTATCAATACTCTACTGTTTCTGTGAATTTGCTCACATTCCTCAGGGATTAAAGTATGGTCACCAAATCTTGGTGTTCACACATGGACTACAGCATAAACGAACAACCTGAAGAAATCCTGCAAATTACATCTGTGGCACCTCAGCCCTCAGAAAATACTAAACAACCTGAAAACAAAGTCACAGCTCCTAAGGGTTCTACTCATTCTCCAACTGTTATAAAAGCTAAAATTCTACCCCTGCTTTCAATTCAAGTCCATTTTCAATGTACACGAGCAGTACAAGAGCAGCAGCTCACTTTTTAAAAATGTCTACTTAACATAAACTTGAAATTTTCAAGAAGAAAAAAAAACCCCAAACCACAAAGTGGGCTTTACCAAATCGTTAATCCGGTAAGAGTACTTTCTGAGAAATGAACATCACCAATGTTGCACGATCGGTTCCCACTATTAAAATGTTTCTTATCTAGTAATAAACAGAATCTGTAATATGTTCACACAATATATCTTCATCTGGAAGATAACACCCTTTGGTCAACCATGTAATACCTCCAACCATGGTACCATCACCAGCAGAATGAACACTACAAAGTCATGCAGTTGATACGTCCCAACCTCCTACTATATATTTATAAGTGAAAGTACACAAACAAAGCAAGATTAGTAATTACATTACGGCACCTAATATTACAGACGTACAGGGGCATATAGCACTTTGTATAAACAAAACAGCTGCCCTGAAAAAAAAAAAACCTGATTCCCTTAAAAAAAACCAACTAAACCCAACATTTGAAACCTTAAAACATTATTTGGCAGCAGACAGACCGAGAATGGAAGTCCTACAAACTCCTTTTTTACAGTAGATGTAGTTTCACACATATCATTCTCCCAGAGAAAATCAAGGAAAGGGGCTCTATGATTTTACAACTAGAGAGAAATTTAGGACAAATTTAAAACTCCTTTGATGTGCATATGCAGATAAATGAGAATGTGTTTCATATTCAACATGTGTTTTCCTCACTATTGAAAGAGCCTTCCAAAAAAGTATACTTTATGGTCAGTGTTTGATGTCTATAATTAATGGGAGAGCAAATACTCTGTTTCTAAAGTATTCATAACACAGTGCTGGTTTTGGCTGGGATAGAGTTAATTTTCTTCACAGTAGCTAGTATAGGGCTGTGTTTTGGATTTGTGCTGAAAACAGTGCTGATAACACAGGGCTGTTTTCGTTACTGCTGAGCAGTGCTTACACAGAGTCAAGGCCTTTTCTGCCTCTCACCCCACCCCACCAGCGAGTAGGATGAGGGTACACAAGGACTTGGGAGGGGACACAGCTGGGACAGCTGACCCCAGCTGACCAAAGGGATATTCCATACCATATGATGTCATGCTCAGCATATAAAGCTGGGGTGAAGAAGGAGGAAAGGGGGGGACATTTGGAGTGATGGCATTTGTCTTCCCAAGTAACTGTTAAACATGATGGAGCCCTGCTCTCCTGGGGATGGCTGAACACCTGCCTGCCGATAGGAAGCAGTGAATGAACTCCTTGGTTTGCTTCGCTTGTGTGCACGGCTTTTGCTTTACCTATTGAACTGCCTTTATCTCAACCCAGGAGTTTTCTCACTTTTACCCTTCCAATTCTCTCCCCCATCCCACCAGGGGGAAGTGAGCAAGTGGCTGGCTGGTGCTTAGTTGCCAGCTGGGGTTAAACCACAACAAACACTCAAGTCTAGTCATCTGCAAATTCATGTATTTTAACAACGGTAATATCTGATCACTTTAAAAAATAGTGTCTTCAGCTATTTTAGAATTCAATTTGGTATTATCTACCCGGTCACAATCTGTACATACAGATAAAGTTCAGTCTTTTAATTAGGACATAAAGAGGAAATGTACACCATCGCTTACAAAGCTTACTGAGATTTCACAGAAACACATACCATATTTTCACTTCAGTATTCAAGTCACAAAGCATAGTATCAATATGAAAAAATCAAAGCTAACGAAGTATTACTTACATCACATTTCCAACCTTCACTTTTTGTCTTCTTGATAGAAAGAAATTCTTGTACATTCTCTGGATGAAACCTAGGAGAAAGACAGAAGCTGAAAGTAGTAATAACTTTCTAAGATGAAGATCACCCAAATACTAAATATCCATTTTTAAACTTTATGTGTCATGAATGTTGATCACCAAACCAGCAGAACAGAATACTGATAATTAAACAATTCTAAAGGCACAAGTAACTGGAAAGTAGGGTTGACTACGGACTCCTGTAGAATCTCATATGACAACTGGTAAGACAGAGGACAGTTTCAATTATAATGCTTTACAGATACTTACAAAGAAAAAGAAAAAAAGTGGTATGGAAATAATACTACCTTAAAATTAGATCTGTCAAACAAATTATTCACCTAAAAGAATCTGCATGGAAATCGTTTATCTATCTATGATCATCAAGAGCATAGCATCAACATCTAAAACCAAAGGTATTTTACTTTTCCTCCAAATTAAAAGCAACACAGGTAATTACTAAGACTGTTGTGTTCTGACTAACCATGCTAGCTAATCTGAGCATTCTAAAATTTATAGTAAAAAGCTACAGCAAAACTCCCACAGAACCGCCACTGCTATTTAGTCGGTACCTATGTACTCCCTAGGGCAGGTTAGTTGATACTGCTAATCCCCATGTCCTTTAAAGAGATATTTGAAAAACCAGTTATAGAAATAATGCAGAATGTGCTGTAAGCATAGATACATTTATCTTCGCTTTTAAACTGGAAAAGAAAGATTCTTCAGAAATGTGAGACAAATTTGCTCATACTTGCCTCTTCACGTGCTTCGCTAAAGTCTTTTTGCTTGCATGCAGCTTATTGCAGTAGGGACATTTGTGTTCCTTTTTATGAAAGTCAGTATCACTGGAGTGTTTCTTTCTATGCACTGTCAGGTTGGACTTCGTTGAATAGCGCTGATGACATATATCACACTCAAAAGGCTTCTCACCCGTGTGTACACGGGTATGGCTCTCATATTTGCCTATACAACAACAACAAAAAAATGTGTTAGCATAAACTGTAACAGGTGTCAACTACAATATACACATTTGGGGTTTGTTCTATAATCTCTCTCTCAAATGCGGTCAAGATCTAAGTACCTTCCACATGCATCTCAAGTTTTCTACTGGTTTACACCAGTGAAAACTGCATGGTGATCACATACGCATTTGATCAAAGGTTCCTCCACAGAATTCCATCTTAACTATTTTTAAGATAAAGAGTAAAAATAAAAGGGCTCTGTATTACTGTTCAATCTTTGCGAGGGTTACAAGTCCCTCTAAAAGAGTTCAGCCCTACAGCATACTCTGTTCTTAAGTACTGAAAGTTATACTACTACTTTTTCATTACACTGATTGTGAAGTACCTTTTCAGAACAGGGAACAGCCTTGCAACAAACTGCTATTTTTAAGGTACTTTCAAATAACAAAACACTGAATGAATGATACAGACCCTTACAAATTATTTATATTTGAGACCCAAGATATTACCATAAACAAAACACTACTCTCCCATTTCTTTCACACTGCTTGTATTCTCTTGCCAAAAATTGCCATTTTTTTCTGGGGATAGAATTCAGTCCTACACCGAGGATCTACCTACCTAAAGTCAATAGCAGGCTCTCTGCTTTGTACCACACAATTTTTTTTCTTTGTAGAATATGCATCATACTTCTGGGAGTTAGATAAAGAAAAAAAAAAAAAAGTACTATAGCTCATAAATCTAAAATACAAGTCAATTGTCTACAGTAATACAAGCTTATGAAGAAATACTTTATGTATTACTTGTTTTAATGCTATTTCTCTTGTATTTTTTGAGCACAAAACTAGAATTCCAAGTCATGTAAGTGCAAAGAGAAAAAGGCTTCCAATGTGTGCAAAACCCAAACGTATCATTACAACCCTAAATACTCACAAGCCATTTATTCCTGCACAGTAGCCTTTCAATATTAATAACAAAGCTCTCAAATTCAGAAAATTTCCTACGTTACTTTAATTTTAAGATATGGCATCACAAGTACAGTTAAGTCCCACAGTTTTAATGTTAAATAGCTTCTATAACTTGTGACCTTGGAAAATTAATTTCAGCTCAACAAGGTAACCACACTGTGAGTAGCAATTAACACACACACCAGCCCCACCCCATTTTCACAAACTCCTAAATTTCAAAATTATGAAAGACACAATGTGTTTATTACAAGAACACCAAAAAAATGCCTAACACTATGAGGAACTGTTTCCTTCCTAATTCCCATGATTGAAAGGAAGACAACACCTTATGTGACCATAATTCAACGTTTATTCCAGCTGAAAGAACACCTAAATTCTGCAATACAGTAGTAATTTACTTTTAGTCTGAGAAAGGAGGACAGGAAAGCTGGAATTTTGGCTCTTCTGATGTCCCGAGTAACTATACACCTAGATTTGACTGTAACATAAATGATTCTAACAGATTAAGCTGATGACGTATTACTTGGTGTTAACTACAGACCATAAAAATCAAGCTAGAAGTCAGAGTGAGTAGGTCCTAAGCATCTCCCCATCACATAGAATAGAAGAATTTCAGGCTGTTTGACAATGGTGCTGTTTTACTTAAGCAACGACGACAGCTTTGTTATTTAAAATTAATTTGGCAGAAAATACAGTACAAGTTTTAGACTTCATGCAATTTATCGTTTAGTATCTTGCTATATTTCCCTCCTTTTTTTAATGCTTTTACACATCATGCTAACAACCAGAATCCAGAGCAGTGAAAAGAGAACTAAATTTAGCATTTGCAGATGTTTCAAATAATGCACTCAGTTCATTTATTGAAACTCTTTAGCACCACAGACAAAACAACACATTCAGAAAAATTAGCAGCATACTGGATCAGTGAGATGATCCAGAAATTCTGATCTTTGCTCTCTAGGACAGAGAAAAAGCTCAGTTTATTTCCCATACAAATAGCACCACCATATGGTAAAAAAGAAAGCAATCAACCTAACTTGCTCTTACCTATTCGATCAAATTTTTTGTCACACTTGGGACACTGCAGTAGTTTTTTGCTACTGCTTTGAATGATGACTGGAGCTAAGCCTTCAGGAATATTTCCCACTGAATCAACTGCCTCAGAACCCTCTTCAGTATCATTCTGTTCTTTTTCACTTTGTTCTTCTGACTCTGAATCTTCACCTGACATTTCCTCTTCCTGTCCCTCTTCATCAGCATTACATTCACTTTCACTGTCTTCAAATTCACTTCTGTCAGATGTTTCCTTGTCAGAACTGACTTTTTCCAAATTGCTGTCAGATGCATCACCACTTTCGTTGTCACTGTTATCAAATTTAGCTGGACATTTACGGTTTCTTGTAGAACGTCTAGTGGAAAAGTCGGCTTTCTCAACCATTTTTAACCCATGTTTTCTTTCCAGTGACAGGGATCTGTGGGCTTTAGCCAAATGATTTTCTAAGGACTTCTTGTAACAGAAACTTCGACCACAAAAAGTGCACTGATGACTATTTAATAGTTTACCTGTCAGTTCATTGAGTGTTTCTACTGGTGTAGGTGCATCAGTTACCACATCAGTCTGTACGTTAGAAACGCTTTCATTATTTAGTAACTTCACCGCATCTATGATATCTAAAAATTTTGCTGCTTCCAGCACTAATGGAATTTCATTTTTATATACAAAAAACTCAGAGGTGTAGAGAAACTCAAGCAAATGCTGAAAGACAGAATGAGTTACATGATCTAACGTGACGACATCGGTGCTTGGATTTTTGCTCAAACAGGCATGAAAATAACTACTCCCAACAGCCACTACAACCTTGTGAGCACTGAATTCTTTTCCTTCTACAATTATGAGTAAATCACAAAATGATGGATGTTTCTGTCTATCGTCATTTAAGTATTTAAGTAGATTTTTGTTATACTGCAATGAGCTTAGGAGCTTTCTTTGTTCAGATGATGGTGAAAGTTCTTGGGAAGATTCAAGCTGATCTGCAGGAGCTATTTCTGCAGACTTAGAGACAATTTCTTGCGCACAGTCTACTACAAGAATCTGTTCTGCAGTATCTTTCTCATGGCCAAGATGAACCTTTTCATTTAGATTTGCAGCGAGCCGTCTCCTTTTCTTCATTGCAGAACTGCAGCTTTAAAATCAGGAGCTTCATAGGTGATTGGCAAGAAATTCTTGTAAAGACTTGGTTCTCCTCCAGACCTTGAGAAAATATGTAACAGTGATTTCATAATCTGCAGAAGAATTATGATAAAAATTACTCTTAGCACTTAACCTCAACTGCCTTTTTTATTAATGCTTTCTGTATTTCACCCTTAGTTTTGTCCACCCTGCATATCTTAAGCTTTTATTAAGTTACTAAATCTCATCACTTCCCATTCCAGACCATGGCATAACGCTACTCGGAGCGAGTGCACCACCACCGCCGCCGCCCATTCTTAAGTCAGAAGAGGCGGCTGAGGCTGGTTTTGCTCGTCTCCTAGAGGCACACAGCCCCTGAAATACTCCGGGGTAGGCGTACGCCCCTCTTGTTGTTATTATTATTAATTACGATGACGATGATGACACCGAAGCGCAGAGGCTCTCCGTTCGACCCCGCCGCGGTAACCGAGCCGCCTGCTCTTCCCGCCGGGCGCCCGCCCCCTCGGGCCGGCCCGGACACC
>WEKW01026439.1:10815-80181 GCA_013389905.1 Sula dactylatra
CCGTTCGGTGCGGCCGCGGCGGGGCGTTGCCGAGCGCGCCCGCCTGCACCCCAGCCCTTAAAAACACCGCGTAGAAGAAAGGAATATTACGCTTAAACAGCAGACCGTTGCCAAGAACTCAGAATTTCCAAGCTGCCAACAGTTTTCCTCAATCATATTATTTTGCATTTGTCTCTCACTTGAGTATTTCGAAGGACTTCACAGGCGTGCTTGTGAAATTTCCAGATTTCGTGCTTCCCCCGATGGCAAAAAGGCAGCAGACCCGCGAGTGCCCCACGGCTCGGGCGAATATCCGCTTGGGGGTGCAGTTCGCCAGCATATCAGAAGACATCCATTTTTCTATCAATTATATTTTTAGCTTTCCAAAGACAACTAATTGCTAGTGACAACGTGACAATGAAAATGAAGTTTTCATTTTCTCAGTTTTTCTGAGAGCTTTAAAGAAGAAGTATTGTTAATGCAGGATTAAACTTGACCCCAGGGCATGTGTATTTATGAGTATGATTTGTAGATTGATACCGCTGTCACTTAGCATAAGAAACACTGCGTGACTTTCAGGTGTTGCGTTTTTCAATAAAAATATTGAAAACTCAAAGCATTTGTTACCTCCTGATTGTTGCTATGCCATCTGTACCCACTGTCATCTTACGCATTTTAATTGAAGTCTACAATTATTTAGCTTCATTTTTTCACTGTAATAGTATATTAAAATCAAATTATATTTTAATATTCAATTATTTTGAATAATATTTTAAATGGCATCAGTTCTTCCATTCAGTTATTACTTCTGAGGTGAAACGATGGCTTCAGTAAGTAACAGAGCGATCAACCTTACCATGTTTTTCTTGCACTGAAGGCAAAAATCTACTTAACTTCGGGACACCTGCTCTTTTAGGATGTTGCTTGTGCTCGCCCAACTTTCATTTCTATAGAGTTACAGTGAAGCTGTACATAAACTACAAAAATAAGTCTCTCTATTTTGATTTTGCATGGAGGAAGGACGTTTTTAGAGCAACACAGTATAAATTTTAAGCTAAGCCTTATATTTCACTCTAATCTGAATAGCAAGTTCATAAAAACCTCATTTTGCCAGGTATCTGGCTTCATGGGTCTCACTGTTTCCACAACACATATCTTCAGGAAGGTTGGAACTATAAAGCTACATGCTTTATGAGTTACCATGAGTGAAATACAGAAGGAAAATGCAACCCTGATGAGAACTATTTTGCCAGCAAGTGTAGCCAAGCTAGGAAACCGTTCCATGGGACAGGCCTGAGACCTGCTTAGTTGTCACTATACTGTAGTGGGATACAGATGGTTTTCAGTCTGTAACTACTAGATTGCTATGGCCAGAATTTTCCATACCTGTTCCTTTGCATGGAAAAATCCATGCAGGTATTCCACATGCCTATTTTTTTTTCTGAGATTTTATATTTCTGCGTGTACTCAGGAGACGCTTCAAATGCAAAAAGTTGAATTACTAGTAGAAGCCATTTATTCCCATTTAAAAACAAATGTAGTGCCTGTCCTTAGATGTAAAAAAGTGAAGAATTATGGCCAAACAAAATATTCTGGGCATCATTACTTCCATCAGCAGAGCTCAAAGTTGGCATCCAGTCTCACCACCAAGAAAGCAGAAGTTGCACCTCTGCATTACAACATGGACTTTGGCCCAGTCATAATTTTCTTCCCATTGCGCATTAAGAAGTAGATTCAATGTCTTTGACTGTGCCATTTATTTCTTCTGTGTTGTTGGGGTTTGGTTGTTTTTTCTCTAGATAACTACCTGATTTCTTGTTTATTTGTTGCTGATGTTATTTACTCTGTGCTGAGTACTATATGGGTTCTTGGCAGTCTACAAAGCACCTGCATCTCTCCTAATTGCCAGAGTCTACAAGTTCAGCAGGCATTTTGACTTAGCACAAGCCTAGGTAACACTTTTTCTCTTTTGCTGTTTTATGTTACGTGAAGGATTTAGTTCAAAGAAAAATTATACAATGCTAAGTGATCCATTGCCATGGCTGGCATTGCTACAATAATTATGCCCTGGAAACAAAATGTCCTTGAACTCTCAGGTCATTACGGTTTTTTCAGCATTAATTCTTTTATAGTTAAAGTGGTACAGGCAAAATTTAACTATATCAATCCTTTTTGTTCCAATGCTTATTCATGCTAAATTTTCTTGCCAGTTAATAGAATAGATAAAAAAAGCTGATATCACATAGATAAAAAAAGCTGACTTTTACATTAGAGACAGCATCAATCAAAGAATAAGAATTTGCTTACCTATGTGAGACGGTACATAATTTACAAATACAGCTATTTAGATTTGTCCAAGAAAACAGTATATTTATCAAATAAATATTCTCAAAATGTTGGAAATTAAGAAGTAGCTTTGTGCAAGAGGGTTTGGTGTTGGAGGAAGCAGTTTCATTTTGAAATACTTGTTTTCCAGCTCAAAGTCTTCACTTCTGAGATACAGTGAAACTAGAAATGGCAGATATTTGAATCAAATACAATGTAAACAATAAGCAGATAGGGAATCAACTCTGATGTTAAGCACTTAGCTGCCAACCAAACAGAAATAAAATTACATAAAAATAGCAAAGACCTGGCTGAGTAATTCCAATTTATTCCCAATATA
Source organism: Sula dactylatra (assembly GCA_013389905.1). Classification (NCBI taxonomy): domain Eukaryota; kingdom Metazoa; phylum Chordata; class Aves; order Suliformes; family Sulidae; genus Sula; species Sula dactylatra. The sequence continues at coordinate 13,460 of WEKW01026439.1, forward strand.
TTCTTCAACAGCTGTTCACTGTAAGTACCCAGTTATAAATCTAATAGTGTAAACATTCGCATCCCCTTCTACACAGCTGCCTTCACTTTGGCCACGACATTTATCTCGGGTAAATGTCTATTTCTCTAGGAGTTTTAGAGCTAATTTGCCATGGGTTCACGGTGTATGACACTGCTGAAACACAACCCATGCTGTCATTCATACTTTTTGCATCCCGGATGTGTCAGTGATGGGTGGGACCTAGGTAGGAACCCACAAAGCCTATACTTCCTCTAGTCTGAGATTTTTCTGTGTTTTATTGCCAGTCACCACATATGCACAAATGTTTTAAATTAGGCCCTGAAGTGAAAGGCTTATAAGATTGTCTAGAGACTCCAACAAGTTTTCTAGCCAACAGTGCTGAATAAAGTCTATTGCTGGAACCATTGCCAAGAAATTCTTTCAAATAGGCCATGAAAAGACCACCCCAGTCTCTCAGTTCAGGTCTCTCTGGGGCACTAATCAACTGGAGGCTTGTCATACTATTATGGATGCTTGGCATGCGAATCCTGTTGAGCAGGCTTCTTCTCTCGTCTGCTCTCTAAAGTGCAGCAAAAGAAATGTGTAGAGAAGGAGGTCAGATCCACTCTTACTCTATCAGCCTGCCTCACACCATTCGAGAAGCTTAACACAGGGAAAGGCAGGCACTGTACCTCTGCTTGGGCTGTGTTTTCTTGAGCATGCTTTCGGCAGGTATGGATTGAATAACAATGATCTTGGCCATTGCCATATTTTTTCTGGGGGATTAATGCAACATGGAAGTTGCAGAGAACTGTACGGCTACAGACCCCACAAAGCAGATTTCTTCCTGGAACACTATTCCATTGCAGCCCCGAGGTGAAATTAGCACGCGGCAGGAATGACAAACTCACTGCTGTCACAATAATACAGAAGTTTTGTTAAGTCTGAATTCAGTACTAGGCTTGGTCTACAGGTAGATTCAGAGATGCGCTGCGTGCCCTTTGCCCTTTGAAAAATATGTCACCTGGAGAAGTACTTGGATAGAGAGAAATTGCCTGTGTGCATTCCTGCCAGCACTTGTTGTGCTGTCATCCATGACTGCTCCACCTGATCTGCTAGTGCTTGGCAGCCCAGGGGAAATGAGGGAGAGTAAGAGGAAAGGAGAATGAAAGAAAGTAACAGCGGAAGAAATACTCGGTCTTCCCCTCTGCTGATATAAGTCTCAAGCAGTGTTACAAAATCACTGTAAATTAAAACTGTACCTGCTGCCTGAAGCTGTGCAAAGAAGAAATGAGGATTTACATCAATTTTTTGTTTTGGACCATGCTTTCAACAGAACAAATTAAAAATTTTGCAATAATATACTACTAGCATCAGAGAGAGATTTTCCTATAAGCAGGGCAAGAATTGGGGAGAAATGTAATCTCTGTTATTTGTTCAGATGGCGTATGTGACTATCTGAACTAAGACCAGACCAGCTTTGGGCACGTGACATCAGTAAGGCTTCACGTGCCCAAAATAATCTTTATTTTCCAGCCACATCAGCTTTATTAATAAAAGGTATTGCCTCTCCCAATAAACCTTGCCTTGTTTATAGCCTTAGACCATCATGACTGCAACAATATTATCAAATTTCCAGTAAAACAAGCAAAACCAGACCTCCCTGTACAGAAATAATCTTGGCTCTCAAAAATCCTCGTATTATGAAAATGTATGGGGTAAACAGCTTAAAAAGGTTTCTCTGTGTCTTACATTGCTGCATTTCCATTGCACTGCACAACAAGAGACGTGTAAAAGCTGCCGGATCACCCTGTGTGCTGAGGCCCTATTAGAGTACAACAGGAATTTCCATAATGAAGGCTAGCAGAGAGCTGATGTCACTGTCACTTTTTTCAGTCAACCAGAAACCAATTATCCCTGGCTGACAGGCCCAATTAAATCATCGGGTGGAGGGAAATGCCAGCTATCCTCCCCTAGGGTTAGGTAATTGGGGTTTTATTATGGTCAGACCTGGTGCTGTTTGTTGGATCACAGGATACGAGTACGAGCCGTTCTGGTCTCTCTCTCTCTCCACCCTTTCCATAGGCATTTGTGGTTTTGTACCCGTATGAAAAGTAGTTGAATTTTGCATAAAAATGCTAATCTTTTTAGATATATTCTCTGTCATAGTAGGAACCTGAAGGTCATTCTATCTCTTCAAGCTTACAGAGAACATGAAATTAGGAGTTCTGCCATGAAAGGCCTCAGGTGAAGGCTTTGTACTGATTTATACTTAAGATCCCAGGTCTTTCATCTAGTACTCTTGCAAGGATATAGAAAGTTTTCAACTCATATTTCTTTGAAACTTGAGAGCATGTTTGACATAGTATTAGACTGATGTACTGAGGAGTTGACTACTTTACTGTATAGACTGTTTGGAGCTGAAGAAACAAGGCACTGAATGTGCCAAGGTCCGTTCTTGTTCAGGTTAGCACTTAGTCGTGGTCCTCCAAGGTCTTAAGGAATGCATTGCTTGTGATGACACAAGGAAGAGGTACTGAACTTGCTAGCTAATTTCAAATTACCAAGTTTAAAAGCTTCTTTAATATTGTAAGCAGTCCAGCTACGTTAACACAAAGTTCTGCAGGACCTAAATACCCTTCATCTGTTATCCAGCCTAGCTTGTTTAGGGTACGGCGCAATGCAATCGGATTATTTATGCCTGGACATAAACACCTTCTTGACTTATGTATGAAACTGTGTTGCTGAAGAGAGCCATCTCCTGCATTTTTCCACAGTGCAGCTCTGTCACACCTCTCTCTGTCCCATTGACCTCCAATTCCTTTGCCAAGTCAGAAAAGACCTCTGGTGTACTTACAGCACCTCTGTTCACGCTATCAGAGCCAACTTACAGCTGCTTGAGCTGGATGTGACAGATGCCATCGTGTTTGAGCCGTATGGTCATGCACTTGCAGAACACTTATGGTGCCCAGTGAAAAGTAGAATTTGGTGCACAGGTTAGGATACAGCTATACATGCATATAGAAATATTTGTGTACCATGTGCTGAGTAATTTTTGTTTAAGACAATAAAAACATTGGCTATTGAACACATTTTCAGGAATGAAGTATAATGCATAGAAGTTTCTGAATGGGATAAAAAATTAGAAGGCCGACAATGCTATTTTGTTGGAAGGTTAGTGCATGAAGCTGACAAATTACCAGCAACTTTTAAACCTTTGTGTCCTCGAATAATATACCACTATGTAATTATAAGGACAGCTAGAAGCAGTCAGATAGGCCTACCAGCTCAGTGTTTATCAAGGCCTTCCAGAGCTCTTCTCTTTCCCTTTGTGAAGAACCTTCACATGGTTACAGTTGTCAGGCAATCAAAATTCTCTCTGCTAGAGAGGCAGGGTGCTTCAAGGTGCAGGAGGACATTAAAATGCTATTCTCTATTCTCCTTAATCACTATGCATATAATTTGTAGATGCTATTTGTTTTGAATTATAAAGTTAAACATACATATAATCTACAATACATTTTTTCCCAAAGACACCTGAATGAAAAAACTGAAGGATGTTTTAGGGTTATATCAGCATTTTTGTCTGTCATTGTTCATTTGCCTGGGCCCAATTTACATATTCTGTGACGCATTGCCAGTTTACTTAGTCAGGATGAAAGGCTGCAGTTACGAAGCTTACGATTTGTATAACTGCTCACTATAAGAAAGAAACACTACATAATGAAAGCATTGTATCTGTTTCTGAAGCATCACTATAGTGTAAGTGAGAATTTCAGGACCATCTTTTATTTTAGGTGACATTCATTATCTGATAACATAATTATATTTGAATACTAATTACAACATTTTCCCAAGAAAATAGAATTAGATTCTCATATCAAGAGGCAGATTACAAGTAAATTAATTACACTTTGAGGCCACTATTAAAAACCTGGAGCAAGAAAAACTTGCTTTCAGTCAAAAAAAGCAGTAGTTAGAACATGCACTGTGCAAGCACACAGCACAGAAGAAAAATGTCTGATTAAAAAAAAAAAAAAAAAAAAAAAAAAAACAGAAATAACGGAATTAACACTGCTTTGCTAGTAATCCACTATGTGTAAACAGCCAGCAAGAAACCTCTACAGGAAAGTTATTTAAAAAAAACACACTAACCAAAATAAAAAAAACTTAATAATTAAATGACGACAGTCAGTAAAATGTCAATATAAATGCAATAGCATGATAATGTCATCTTGTAGTCATTCCAAAGTGTAACACCGTGAAATAATCCTGTAACAATCACCTTGTATCAATGACCTTCCCAAATTAAAATATGAACAAAACAAACTTGCTGCCTGGGGTGTCATTGGGGCTAAACCCATTTCAATGAATTTCAGTACAACATTATGATCAGTTGTACCTGTCTCTTTTGGTGTGGTTAGTTGTTATCCCAAGATTAGTGTTACTTCATTTTAGAAAGAAACATGCTTTTCCAGTAAAAATAGTTGAAGGGGAAAACCAGTTCTTAAATTAATTTTCTTTTATTAGGAAAAGTTGATAGAGCACAGTAACACTTCTAAATAAAAGGCTAGCAGCTTTCCTTCTGGAGGAGTTAATGTTTGACCATATCCTTTTCTGTAGTTGAATTGTGCGCTATACACCCGTTTGCTAACAGTGGAGCAGCTTCACCCATCCCAGCCATGACTGTGGGTGCTCTGAGAACTGTTGGGTTCAGTGGTGAAAGGGCTGACAGATGCTTAGGTGCCTCCGCATACTAAAGATCCATTATAGCTTTTCCTTTTATGAGTGTTTTTTTAAATTTTGCCTACACTAGTGCATTTTATTTGAATCAAGATAGGAAGAAGACACTTCAAAGTAAATCTGGGAGTGAGAATGCTTTCCTCTTCTCTGAAAATATTTTCCTTTTGCCAAACCAAACCACAGATTGAAATCTTTAATATTTCTTTATTACCTTGAAAATATTTGATAATAAGAGGTGGCTTGGATTAGTTGAAAGGTTTGGTTGGAAGAAGCTTAATTTAGGTTTCAAACTTTTGAAAACACTTTAAAATTATTTTACTTGTCCAAAGGGGGGGGGGGGAAGGGAAGAGGTTATACCTTTTATAATTGTCAAAATATTTTTTTCCAGCAATTTTTTAAATAAAAGACAATTTAAAAAAAAAAAAAAAAAAACACAACGAAACAAAAAGACACAAAACTGCACCCTCTTCCTTCTAAAAGGCTCCAAAATTTCCTGGCCAGCTCTACTTCAAAGACTGGATGGTTAAAAGAGACCACCATCCAACCTTGTATTCCTGCTTAGTTTTTGGAAAACAGCTCTCACATTTACAGTGGCATATAGTCCAAAACAATTGTGCTTACTTTTGCTCATGGTAAATGTGAGTGGATAAATTTGTCTCATATTATTGCTAGAGAACGTGTCAGATTTGCATCAAATTTGGCCAGATACAAAAATTTTTCTTCCCATCTTGAATTACAAGTGCAACACCTATTTTCAGAATCAGCGTGGCTTCTGCATGTAGAAGGATATGGTTGTGACGAAATGACAAATGGTTAGAGAGTGACATTAAGTGACCACAAATAGTGCTACTAGACTAGTTATTCCCATAGCTTCTAATGTAATGACAGCAAATACGGAAAGTTCTGAATGCCCAGCCTTCAGAAGGTTAATTCTATTTCTTGACCATTAGCCAATTGTGATTACCATGTCAAAATGAAATTTTGTGTATTTATTTACTTTGGGGTTATTGGTTTCCAACCTTAAAAAGTGCTATATAAGGACACATTATATTAATCTACTCATTCAATTACTACTGAAGTCTGACTTTGCTGCTGCAGGAGCGGAGGGGGTTAAGGTTAATGTGGCTCATATTTGATCCATTCTTCAGTAGTCAGATGCTGCCAGAGACTGTTTAATTCACTCCAATTAATCTTATTTAAGAAAAGAGTGAGCTGTACGAGCAGTGTCTTTAGACTACAGTTCATTTCTACAATTTAGCAACATTCAGGGCTACATTTTCAAAAGAGTTCAGCGTTTGCTATTCCTCAGGCATGTGAGTTGTTCCCATAGGTTAGCTGAGGACCTGAAGCAAAAGTCCTTCAAAAGTCCTGTGGGGATACAGAGTTTCTCCTTGCTCTGCCACACTAGGGGTTAATGTCCTCAATTCTGAGTGCGGCTGAGAGCTAAGAGGAAACCTTACCCTGCCAGCACGAGGAGCTCCTGCAACACGTACAGGCCTTACAGGCCTTCAGATGGTGGCTGCTATGAGGACTTCTTGTTCGCTACTGTGAACACATCTTTTCCTGTAGGTGCTTCTATATGGGTCAAAACAGCTTGCTTAGAGTCAAGGTATTGAAGATGCAGTTTCTGATAGCAAAATGGTATTTCTCTGATAGTGGTAACTACCTGAGAAGTGGTGGCTTAGAAATTCTTGTACCCCAGAAATTCAGGGGCTCAGATTTAGAAGTCTAAGTTCTACAAACCTATGTTTGGTGAATGTTGGTGCTAAAGATCAAATCTAGGTTCTAACACAAGACCTCTCAGCAGCAGCCCATGCACAACAATCATGTTTCACCTAAGCTTTCAGTTTATTGGAGGAAGTTACTATAAAAATGCCTTAATTTGCTTAAAAAAAAAAAAAAGTCAAAAACTCTTGATAGCCAGGAAAATAGAAAGTGCTTGTGAAATTCAGCCTATGCAAGGACCTCAGCATGCCCACACACAAAATTTAAGATGCAGTTCAGCAACTGAATTCAGCAACAAGCCACCTGGTGATTTAAGGGGCCCTCTGGATACTAACAGAATATAAATCAATTACAGTAGTTACATCCACTCTTTTCCCCTCTCACATCCAATATGATGCTTAGAGAACAAGCTGTGCCATTTCCATCCAGGGGACGTTTTCCTTTCACTGGCATGGGAACATGGTGACATCATGTCAGCATGTATGTCATCTTCACTGAGGTCAGTATCACCACCAGTGATTAAAATAGGTGTGAAATATTCTGAATCAACACAAGTTTGGAAGCCAGAATATTTCATTTTACCTTGTGAACAATATAATTCAAACTGACAATCTTTCAGGATTTAGTTTGGTACAAAACTGTGGCCTTTAAGAAATGCACTGGCATTAAGATGAATGCTGTCTTAACCAATACTTAGCAGGAACTTGATATCCCTTTGGGGCACTTACTGTTACCTATTGTTCCCATAACATTATCTAATACTTTAGCACAGAGGCCAAGGTTTCCAAGAGGAATTTAGTACTTGCCAGGACCCACACTGAGATACTTCAGAGATGCCTGTGGGGAATTTTTGCTTTGCACTTTCTGGAAGTCACATCCTTCAACTGGAAACCTGAAAATCAAAGAGCTCCAAATCGTCAAATGCTTTTCAAAACCTTGTCACAAACAGTCAATACAATAACTGAATAAAGAAAAGGAAAAAAAATTATAAGGGCTATTAGACATCAGGAAAATGTTAAAAGCCTCTCTATTTGGCCATTACAAATATTACTTGTTGATGGGTATTGTGTTTTGCATTTCCATTGCAAATTGCAGTACCTCAGAATGATTTATCACTGAAAGCAAATGTCGCTTGCCTCACCTGCAAGAACAGTGAGGCAGAACAGGGGAAAGAATTGGTATCCTGGCCCCCAGCCCAGTGCTTGGCCTGTGAAACCAAGTAGGTTGTCAGCTTTCTCAACACTGAGTATTTCCAAAGACCAGAATTTGAATAACAGTTTTGGAATCATCTACTCCTTCCCAGCCTCTCCATACGACTGTAATTATCATGCTACCCTGTTTCTGGGACAATCACAGTATTTACCAAAAATACAATGTTTACATACGTAGTGTGTGTGTGTGTTAAAATCAAGAAGTCTTGGTTACTAATCCTGCCTTCCTCATTCTTGCTCTTTCTCGTTCCCTACACGGTTGCTTGCTGGAGTTACCGGGTCTAAATTCCTTCTGAAACCACTTAATATTGATCAGGTGAAATGATGCAACATACTAGGTTAAAACTCTTCCAAATACCTTTGAAACTGCTGCTTGCCTATACAATTAACTCCTCTGAAACAGATGGGGTTTTTAATTTAGCTCTAATACTCACAGTTTTAGGACTTTCTGGTTTGGTGTATGAATTATCCCATTCTGAAGGAAACAAAAAAGAGAATTAGAAGAGGATCTGTAAGTCTCTCAGCACGTCTGTTCTGGTGAAGTGAAATGCATAGAGATAAAAAGCAAATTTACAATCCATTCAGCACTTAATATATCACTGCTTTTGTAAAAACACTATTTGCCTCCTTTTGTCAAGCACTCCTGTAACCTTGACACTCACGGGAAGATTATAGGTACAGAGAGATACTTCCTGATTAGATGGTTCATTAGCAGCAAGGTACAGAATACTAATTGCAAATTTTCATCTGCATTGAAAAGGCCTGACCTAGCATTCATCTGACAGTGGAATTGCTTCCCTAGTGATATCAACCACACACGATATAGTAAAAACATGTTGTTTTGCAAAAATTCATCAAAGATGAGGATAAGCGAATCCCATGCTATTGAGTTCTGCAGGTCCAAGGGGAATCCTGTCATACCTTACAGAGTTGCTTTGTTTTGCCTATCTAAGTGTAAAATACTCAGGAGAGACTTCATATGAAAAACCAAACAGCTTAAATTCCTTCCCTGAAATGAGTAATTTGAACAGTATCCACTGTAACTAGGACCTGACCACAAGGAAGTACAAGGTGCTAGCACACACTGCTTGAAACTCATGTGGTTGAAAATACCTTTGGAATGGGAGGCTGGGTTATCTCTCCCACCATTTCTGTCATGTCCAAAATTAGGTATATCTGCATGAATCAACTTGACACTTCTGTAATCTCTGGTTAAATTTATATTTTAGGTTAGCAGGTAGAAAACCCTCATTGCTTAGCAGGAAAATGGCTACATGGAGAAGCAATAAAGTAGTCATAATTTAAAAAAATGTAGTACATTTAAGGAAGAAATAGGCTTGGAAGATCTTGCAAAATAATTTTACATTTTCAAATACAGCCCTTCAGTTTCATAAAACCATTTATAATCTGCAAATTGGCAGAACTGGAAGCTCGTGCTCTGCTGGGTCTTCTGGAGGAAAATGTTCCGCTTTGAAGTGCTACTCAAGCTAAGGAAGGAATAAAAAGAGCAAAGCAAGAGTTCAAGGGGAAAAAAATGTTTGAACACCTTAATAACATAGAAAAAGAAGCTCAAAAGTAATATTTGCAGACTAACATAAGTTAAATATAATAATAAAATATTTATCTGTGGAAAAGCATGGACCAAGGGAGTTTCCAGTCGTCTCTTGTAGGCATTTAACTTTGCAAGTGTTGTGGGAAATCAATGCACATAGTTGTGCTTGTTGCAAGGTGCCTAATTAAAATGCAAATGGATCTATAGCAGTTTTGTTAATGAGCTAAACAACTTCCTGTTGCAATACAGCTCTCTATCCACAGGACTGTTTAGCCAGCCCTTATTTACATTGGTTTGTCTGTTGTCCATTGGTTTGTATGTTCATAATTACCGATGGAGCTACAAGCTAAAAAGATATGCTATCTATAAGCGGTTTTGTAAAGAGGGTACAAGTACCATAAACAGGAAGATGATCTGGTTAGGTTCGTTGTTCTAGCAAACTCCATCATCCTGAGTTTTCAATAAATACTTAAGAATGTATTCTGATGTCCAAAACTTGATGTCAGACTTGAGTGACTTCATGCTCTTGTGCTCCATAGTTTTTCATAAAATGGAATTCTCCCAATGGTGAACAACAGCACACTCCTGTGATGAAATTCAGCAAGAACTTAACAGAAGATATAAAGGAGCACTGCTGAATGCTAGCAACAGAAGCCAAAGATCCTAGGAAAAAACAAGCATTATTTTATAAAGCAGAAGCTTTCTGCATTGGGTATGCAAAACTGGGGACTGACCTAATATAGGCTGGAGCTTGTACAGAAAATCTAATGCTATATTCAGAGAATCACAGGATCATATGGGTGGGAAGGGACCTCCAGAGGTCTCTAGTCCAGCCACCTGTTCAAAGCAGGTCCAGTCTGAGCAGGTTGCCCAGGACCTTGACCAGCTGAATTTTGCATACCCAAAACCTCTTTAGGTGATATTATCTTCAGCTCAGTCACTCTTGCGTGAAATCACCAACCTGCTCCTGACTAATTACCAGTGTTTTATTTGCCAGTGAACAAAAACGGTTTAATAAAAGCTTCAGGTTAGTCAGCAACAAGCACTTTGTAAACTCACATCTTCCACTCTCAAGGGAATTTTACACTTTATATGAATTATTTAACCATCCTAATTTCTGTTCATTTTATAGTTTAGATTAAAACTATTGTAACATTTTACAGACTGGAAAGGAAATACCAATTACTTAAGAAAATTACCTATAATTGTAGTTGACCTAGAAGGCACAGGGTGGCATCAGTAAAAATTGCACTTTAAATTGGAGCAACATTGAACAATTAGAAAACAACATGCCTAGCAGTGAGAAGCAGAAGATACACGATGAATTAGTACTGCTGTCATCTGAAAGTTGAAAACCATGCTTATCTAACAAAAGATGTTAGATAATGAAGTTTGCTGGCCAGAGATGCAGTAAACTATTTTAGAAGACATGGCACTGACTAGTATAGTCTGATACCATACCACAGCATAATTATTGCAAAGAAGCAATCAGAATGGGAAAGGGTAGCACTTAAGTGAAAGAAAATGACCCTTTTGCCCTGAGAAAATAGCACAGCCTCTGACTTACGTGACTGCAGAATCTCATCAAAGCTAAGCTGTACTGAGAAAGTATGGAAATTACATTTAGATGTTATGTTTCACGGTGTACAAGTGAAGTTCATGAAGTACCAGCACTGAAGAAATTTGAACCCTCTCCTGTAGGCAACTTCAAGGAACTGGGGCAGGTATAAGTTAATTTAGTTAGTTCCCCATTAAATTCTGGGATATGAATAGCTCACGAAGAAGAAGAAGCTTTTGAAATAGGCATTGAGAAATGCAGAGCTGTTTCAGAGTGAAAAAGCAGCTTTTTTGGCTATCCTGAAAGCAATTACATTTTAATAACTTTCAAAAGACATGGGTTTTGTTCATACACTTGCTATATGGCTTGTAATAACCACAGAGTTACTTGGCAGATTATTTAATTCAAAATGTCAACACATGTGTTTACACACTACAGGTGTGTTCTCAGATCGATGGCATATCTTCACGTCTGAGGACTGATAAGTTTGCTTACAGCACAGATTTTACATATACTTCTATAACTTCCAGAAAAACATCGATTAGGAGATGTGACTGCTTCCTTGCAGTACTTACTATATATTCCTCAGATCTGAAAACTTCATCTTTTCTTATCAAAATTTTGGCTCTATTTCTGAATATTCAAATGATTTATTTTCTTAAATTGACTGGTATATTGAATCTGTAGGTTTCAGACCAAATATATTCTAACAATTGTTGGAAATACGCCGCCTTCTTTAAAATTCATGATTAGTGCACAGTGTTTCCCTAGTAAAGATGAAATTAAATTAATCAGCAGTTATAACCACCACAAGATGATGTATCAAATTCCTGTTAATGGAGACTAAATCCACAAAAATTATTTTAAATTTGTTCAAAATTATAATGGAAAATGTTGTTCATCTAAGTTTTATAGTAACAAACTTAAATAATAATGCAGTTAAAGCAGGCGATCACCATTAACCTCAGCTGCATAATTTAGCCCAACAGAAGAATTCCCAGATGGCAGAATGGTATTTTCATGATCATATTGTCATGCTTATATATTTTACTAGATAATTTCAAACAGAAACTAAACAGACAGATGGCAAGGAGAGGAAAACATCCAAACAACTATAAATGTACATATAAAACAAAGGGGATTACTAAAAGAGAAAGAGCTGAAAAATACAACTAGCCATTTAATTATATTTAACTTTCTAGTTATCTAGGTACTTTCCACTAGGAACCGAGTTCATTGTCCTATTCATAACTCTGACATTTGACCAGGAAATCCAGCCTGGGTTGCCATCGGAGAGACCAGGGCTCTTTGAAGCCCCCAGGAGAATGGCAGGTGGAGCAGGGGGGCTCAGAGGAGTTGGAGGCTCCCAGGTCAGGGCTCAGCCTGCGGGAGGGTGGAGGCCTCCTAAGAAGCAGAGGTGATAGAACTGCTGGTGCCAGGAGAAGCAAAAGAGATTCTGAAAAGATGTGCCACCAGGTTAGCAGTGGGTGAGTGCAGTTGCACAAGAATGTGGTGGGAAAGAAAGAAGGGCCTTGAAGCAGGAGATATTTTAAAATTATTCCATTCACTGAGCTGAAAGAATGGATGTGAAAGTACAGGCCCATTATAAACAGCTTTCTTAAATTCATCATGATGATATTGGCATCAAAGTCTGCTCCCTACTCACCTGAGGCTTTAAGCACATTCTTGATTTTAAGTCTGTGCTTGGTTCAGTTAAGTGTACATGTAGAGTTAAACACATTGTCAAAGACTTCCTAAACTGAGGATTAAGAGTCTACTGAATCGGGGAGGACAAAAGACAATACCAAATTTATTGAGCATTATGTGGTTTACAGTAGTATAACATAGCAATGGCCAAGCAGATTTTTCAGGGTTGTTCCTGGGCTTGGGAAGACCTCGTCTCTCCACTGTGGCAAGGAGAGCATGCAGGAAGCCCTGAGGGCCAAGGGCCAGAAGGGCTGATAGAAGTGAAGATGGTGGAAAGGGGAGATTCACTACCAAAAATGCAGCTCATCTCTTTTTTGGCCTCAGAGCCTGAAAGATGCTACAGCAATCATTGTTATGGTATAGCTTACCCATAGTAATTGTACATACTTAACAATGCCTGGGTTTGTAAGGTGCCAGAAGGCCAAAGTTTGTACTGGGATAGCAGTATCTGAACATGGCTGCTGGAACTGTCACTGCCTTCCTTCCCTTCCCTTTTGCTAGCCAAGTTCAAGGCTTTAATATCTGTGAACAGAGTTGTAATCGACAGATGAGGCATTGAACACCGAGACAACTTTAGGCAGAAACAGGGCATTGGCTGTGCCATGCAGCAGTGAAGAGCCCAGCGCTGCACTGCCGTGGCAGCTGGGAAAGGCTCCTCCGAGTATGGGCAGGCTCACTGCACTTGCACCAGCCACAGTTGTCTTAAGACCTGCTTGGGCCAGAAATAAATGGAATCCATCCCCTGGCCCCATCCTCTTCTCTTATCAATATCAATATCATCTCCTGAATCTGTAAGTGACAGCTTCCTCTATGAGCAGTTCAAAACTACAACACAATCCGCTGAAGCTCAGAGGGCCTGTGCCAGCTCACAATTATTATGCTCCTTTCAGTGATGGCAAAAAGTAAGTAAATCCAGTGTAAACAAAACCCAAAAGATTGTGGAAGAGAACTGGCTAATATCTAACTACAAAATAAGATTGAGAATGGGGTTGTTTCATGTTTTTACTTCACGTGCTTATGAGGTAAGATACAGAACAAATGCAGAAAGCAGAAAGTGTTTATTAGCTGACTTACACTTTTATGCAAGAAAGCATAAAGTGTTTATACTATGAATCAGAAGAAATGTGATGTAATAGAGGTTTATTAGAAGATAATAAGTAATATATTTTGAAAGATTAAAAGCATGTGGTGGCTTATCTGCTGTGCGGTGTCAGCCAGGCACAGCGCACCATTCACAACACAGTTCTGCAGCAGAAAGCAGGAGAAAGACTCCAGTCCAGCTCGCAGACAAATCTGCACCAGGTTTGAAAAATCACTCAGACCTGCCAAAGTAAAACCTTAACAAGCACAACTGCCTTTTGAATCAAAGTCTGTAGTTTTGCAGTGAACAGGCTGATGAGGGGCACAGGCAAAGATGGCTTTTAGGGGACTGGGAGCCTTGGGTGTTACCTTAGTTTCAGAGATGAGGAGAAAGCAGTGAGGATCAGCACCAGCCCTTTGGACAACAGACAACTCAGCGGAGGATGCCCTATCAAGATGAATATGGCTCATTCAAGAATTAACTCTCTACTCATCTTCTACCTCAGCTTTTTGCTGCTCATCCATTCAAAAAGTAAGATTTGCTCTTTTTCTTATTGTTCTGACATGTCCTCTGGGTAGATGGCTGGATGTGCACTTCTAGCAGGAAGCTTGTGTTGTCAGAAGGCTTTAGAAATTTGATGGAGATGCCAAAAAGATTTGGTCCATGAAAATAAGTTGTATGAGCTCGTTGCATGATAGCTTTTCTGATCGTCATGCTTAAACTTTTTTTTAAATGAAGAATGAAAGCATTTTTAATACCTTGCTTCACAGATTGAAACAGCAATAAAATGTTCTGTTAAAACTGTAACTATACTTTAAAGTCTGCACTTTGATACCATTCATCTAGTAAATTTAAACCTATCTGATTAAAATCTTGACTAACTTATCCTTTGCTAAAGCTGTTCATGTTATGTATTTTAGTAGCACCCATTGCTTTTTTATATAAGCTTTTCTAATTACAACCTCTAGAGAAATCAGTTATTAAACTGTGATATATTTGGTGTTCTAAATATCCCCATTGTGAGAGAGTATAAAAGTCCAACTATTTTTATAGAGAAAATATTCTCGGCAAACTTCCACATAAACAGAAGTATGCAAGATATTGGAAGTCACAATGGGTTTCCTTGATAATTTTGTCAGATGGTTGGGAGTAAATACAAGCCAAAGTGTCTAAATGGCCTCAGCTGGTGAGGCTGATATATGTTTATGAAAATCAGTAGCTCTTGAACATGTTTAAAATTAAGATGGGCAGGATGTGTGTCTGTCTGAGGAGGCTGTTTGATTTGCGTCTGTTGAATGTAAATCACAATAAGACAAAGCTTTGAGCAGCTGCCATTAAACAAGAAGACTTGGCATTAGCGTACAGTGTTGTGTAATCTGGGTCACCTTCTGTTGCTGCATCACTCAAATTGTTACTTGGACAGTTTACAGCCCAACATAAATTAAAGACTGAAAAGCAAACAGATGCAGTTGGATCAAACAGCACTGAAAAAAAAAAAACAACCCACAAACACT
This sequence comes from Sula dactylatra, assembly GCA_013389905.1. Lineage (NCBI taxonomy): Eukaryota > Metazoa > Chordata > Aves > Suliformes > Sulidae > Sula > Sula dactylatra. The sequence continues at coordinate 28,551 of WEKW01026439.1, forward strand.
TTAAGGTATAGGAAAAAATACAAATTGTCATAGAAACATCATTTTATCCTAGTAATTTTCTTCCTTGGGGATGTACTGATGTGAATCAGGGAAGCCAAAATGTTCTTTCTAAATTCACTCACAACAGGACATATCCTGAGAAAAAAAGAGAATGGATTTTCCACTTTCAAAAAGCTATTTTTAAAGTCTGTATACTGTAGGGTGAGCAACCAGAAAGTCTCTGAGACAGAGTCTGCTATCTAATTAAAAGAAAGTAACAGGAATGGTGTTAGTTAAGAAAATTTCCTTTATACATGACACAGGCAAATTAGAACAAAATATCAAAGCTTTGAGAAAGGGAATAAAAAGTTAAGTGCTTATAACATTAAAAAGGTCACATTAAAAACGTCATGCACAAAGAAAACTTTGCTAGAATGTAAACAAGAAAAAAGCCCCCCAAGAATCGGTTAAAAAAGAAGACTGACACAAGTTTTGGCTTTGACCTTAGGTGAGTTATGCTCAGTGCAGGACGCCAAAGGAGGGAGAAGTAGTTGTGTGTTATTTTGTGCCTTTTCCTTAGCACAGTTGACTGGATGACATTTCAGACGTGGCATCAGTTTTCTCTGGGTTATCGCCATATGGCCAATCTCAAGCATGAGGCTTTTCAGACTTGTAGGACTCTCCTTAGGTAGATCTGTGGCTGTTGCAAACTGATGCGATACAAATTGATATACCAGGATGGAGCAGCTACAGCAGGAGCCGGGATCAGACTCAGGACCATATCTGTATCTACTGATGCAGTGTATTTAATGATCTTGATAAGTATTTTCTCTTGAGAAAGTTTGTACACCATTTGAAACTGCTAACAATTTCTGTTAATAAAAACATAACTGTGAACAGGTAAAACAGAAATAGGAAGAGAAGAATTGACTGCAATTACTTCCTTACTTAAAAACTAAAGCTGAGAAAGACTAAGGTGGAAAAGCCAAGGATAAAACAGAACAGAGATGATTTCTGATATTTATAAAAGTTATATCAGCCATTATATTTTTAAATTCAATATACTGGACTTCTCTTTCCCCCCAAAGGATTCTAGTCCTAGGTCCTGCTTAAAGTCTTCCTTATAATTATTTATTCTAAACAACTTGGGAAATAAATAGTAGTTAGAAGCCAAGCCTTCCTAAAAACATATCTGCATATAACTTTTTTCAGCTCATCCATTTTCCTGAGGTGAATGGTGGTATGCATAGATTGGGAACTGTCCCATTCAGATAGAAGGTCTCTTAGTAACAGTGGCAATGAAATCAAAGCATTTTTCAGGAATGTTGTTACCTGAAAACAAAATATTGTAGTATTGCATAAAATGAATATGTTGAACTAGAAAGATATAGAAGCAATGTTGTTCAATCATATTAAAATAATTCTGTGCCCTCTTATTTGCAAAATAGCTCGTGTACTTTGGAATATTTTATACGATACTATTCTTTAATTCCCATACAACACTATTGAATAGATGGTAAAATTTAATAAAAGTCTTCTGGCTGCACATAAAATTTCTACAAAGCTGAAGAGTGAAGTATTAAAGAATGTAGTCTTGTCACTTGTGGTTTCTATTGAATCCCCAGGGTAAGTAAAAATGGTATTTGATATTTATTATCACTCATAGCAACAGTTAATATCAATCTGTACAGCAACAGGTATTTCAGCCTGTAAATCACAGCCTTCCTAGAAACAATACCAAATTTTTTGTTATTATTCCAATTGTATAAAATGTTTTTGGAAAGGTTACTTGTAACTAATTTAGTCTACTGAAGCCCCAACTGATACATGATGCTGTCAGGTGCAACACCTGTACAAATACGAATATTGGTGCTCAGAAATGAAATGTGCTTGATTAAAAAATAGCAGGTGTAGTTCCATCCCTGCAAAATTACGTTTCCAAAAAGACTGTGGGCTTAGTGCTCTCTTGGCACAGAAAAAAGGAGCCTACTGGAGAGCCCTTGATGCCTCTTTGTACGCTGGCCTGCCTTAGGGCAGTTCTCTGCTCTGATGTTCACTGCTGTCATATCCCTGACGTGAAGGGATGCTGTTGGTGAAGGCGTGGAGACTGTACACCCACCCAGGGGCAAGATTTCTCTGCTGGCAGGCAATGCTTATCGTAATTCACATTCTGTCTTCTTGACACCACCACAACTACACTACGACACAGCAAGCCTGTGGAAAGATGTGGGCAAATTGTTAGAATCTAGCCCCAAATTCATGTGCTACGTGTCTCTCGGGGCTCTGCAAAACACGTATTCCACAGGGTGTTTCCTTCCCACATTGGCTTACTGATGAAGCTATGAATCAGTTAAAACTGTACCTTCTTTTCTTAATTAACCTGTGTCTCTTTCTCCGTTGGAAATTTCTGTTTTGCTGACACTGGTAGATTTTATTTTACTGGGGAAAAATTAAACCAAATATACTAAATATCTTTTCATTGCCAGTAATTACTCTATATACCAAAGAGTTTCTGCAGCCCATAAGTGCTTAAGTCTTATATATAGTTGTATATATCTTGTTTATAATTTCCTGTTGGGTTTTTTTTGTTGTTGTTTGTTTGGGGGGTTTTTTTGGTTTTGTTTTGGTTTTTTTTCTTTTTTAACCTCTAAAACATGAAACATGAGGATGTCAGACTACACAGAACCAATTATTTTTACCTAGGGACTCTCTATCAACACAGAGAGTTTGAGGCAATTTTGTCTAAAATTGCAGCCATATGAGACTCTACCAGTGAAGTAGTCTTCCCCATTCCCTTTATGTGAAGGTAGTGGTAACAGATCTGCAAATTCATTCATGCCTTGTGCCCATGGTTATGAGTATTGCATACAAGCCCTCAATACAAGTTGGTTTTATATAGTGTTTTGTGAATATAACTTGTTCCACAAATTATTCCAAATGAACTACTTACAGAAAGTTAATCTGGGCGGCATCCAGTGATGGGCAGCTGTTTGAGGAGGGACCACAGATCATTATGTACAATAGTTGACAGGAAGCATGTCCCAGACCCAGAAGAACATTGATAACTAATTGCTGCCATATTATTGTCTAACAGGAATTGCCAGCATATAACGCTGGGCAGAGGGTTGCTTAAGAAACAGAGTAAGACAAGTTATGCTAAATACAGGTATATTTAGGCATCGAATCCAACATCCAACAACTCTTTTTTTTTTTTTTTTTAAAGAAGCTTTACAATGGATTATCTATCACTAATGCAGCATTATCTTTTCCTTTTGACAAAAATTCAGTAACAAAATTTTAATTTCAAAACTATTTTTCACCATTTTAATGGCTTCATGATCTTTCAACAGAGCTGAAAAAAATTACTATTTACTTCATTATAGTTCCCCCAAGTGTTCATAAATTAAGAATGGAATTTAATTTGGGATTGCTGTTAATGTGAGCAAAATACGTGAGCTTTACTTGCACCCTTTTTCTGCCCCTCTGAGATGCTGGCACTGTGCAATTTTCCCCCATGGACAAGATCTTTTAATTTCCTGCAACTATTCCCATTACACATGCAACTTCTAATTACTGCTTAATTACTGTGTTAGGAATAAAGCTCTACTTATAAAGAGATTTGTGGTTTTGCTCATACAGCTCATCCCTCATGCACACTCAGATGATGCAAGTAGCTTTCCAGCAAAGTATTGTTAGGATGTGCATTTGGTGAGTTCATAGCAGATTTGGTACTTCAGCAGATCCTCATTAGCCTGTTGTGGAGCGCAGCGTGTGTCAGAGCTGCAGTCAGCAACTTCCGAGCACAAGCACCAGGAATCCTATAGCTTTCCCTCTGTTCTAGCTGTCATACGTTGCATCTATATCATATAAAAAATGAAATATCTTTCAGATGTTTGCCATCATCTTACATGAGCTTAAAGCAACAGCTTCTTGACCCAATTGTAAGGGTGTTGTGGTTTTTTTTCCCTTTTCATTTATATATCTTATTATTGATAACATTTCCAGCTGTGGAATTAAATGAAATCTAAGAGTGTAAAGTAGTAACCGTATAATTTTTAAACAAGTAACTTCTGCAAGATGGATCGTTTGCATAAAAGTGGCATTAAAAGCATCCCAACTGCACCTATATTTGAGCCTTTCAATTCAAATTCTTACAAGGCATCCTTAAGGTGCTACACCTGCCATTCCAACAGCAGAGCAAGACTACCAGGTTACAGACAACCCCTCTGCTGTGTGCTTTGTAAAATGGGAACTGTCGACACTGAGAACGCTTGGAGGTTAAACGTTTCCCCATGTCCTGTTGTAGTCACGCAGAAATTACAATGCAAGAAATCAGCATCTTTGAAAATTTAGCCCTCAAATGACATATTTTGGTAATACAGGATAAAACACTGAATGATGTATTCGCAGTCAAGGAATAGAAAGGGAACTCTGTAGCAGGAACACTGATCAAACTCTATAAGCGGGCGTTGTTTGTGACTAATGACCTATTAAGAAAAAGTCTGATGGGAAAGAAAGGAGGTTGGGCAAAAGGGCGTTTGTCACTCAAGCTCACCTAGCTGCACAGACCTCGCACATGGTCTTGAAACACTGACATGTTGTGCAGCATCAGTGATAACGTACTGGAGAAACCGATGCTGGAATGTTGAAGAATGTCATACAAGCAGACGACATAAACCTGATGCTCTAATATATACATAAACCTTTCAAAGGTATCCCCAGCCAAAGTTTACAACTATATCTAGCTATCCACCGAGGGTTTTTCCCTGTGTTACTTCTGATGAACCTAGGACACCTAGGGAGTCCTGTCCCAGTGCAGCACTCTACACCTTTTCCTCTCTGCAGAAGGAAACTCAGGAAAAATTAGTGCTGTTTAGAGAATGCTCAAATCTTGATGGCCATATCGAATACTTCCATATTGAAAAGCTATATGGAAAGGCAAATATTTTGCTGTTATATGTTGACAGGAAAATGAGATGTAAGATGTGGGAGAGTAATCAATCCACTATTCAGTACAGGCTCTATCCAGGTTTGAGTGCTGCTGTAAGCGAGAGAAGCAATCAGGAAAATGCTGAAAAGGGACAGCAAACACAGGAAGACATTAGAAAGATGTGCCCTATGAGAAAGGGTCACAGGAAGAGAAGCCTGAGGGAGGGAATGATTACAGTCTTACCTACACAAAAGAGAATGGCAATCAAGGAAGATGATGAGATTGGTTGCTCCCTGTGACCTTTGGAAGGGCAGGCTCTGCAAAATAATAGATTCCACATGCAGCAGGAAAGATTTGAGTGAACTTCCCCAGTTGAAGGATAATTAAATCTCTATATCAGAACTTTTTAATGAACGGGTTAGATAAATATCTGCCACAGATTGTCTAAACTGCTGTTTCACACCTGGTGTTACACAGATGAAGAGCCGTCAGCACCACCTTGAGGGTGACCTGTGAAGATCTCAGGTGATGGAGCCCCAGAGAAGCACAGGTCCCTACTTGGCCCAAGGGCTCTGGTAGCACTGAGGCTCTGAGGCAGCTCAAGCACAGCTGCTGGGCTGGGCAAGCGAATGGCTCCCTGCCCTCCTGCACCACGACTGGGGATTATCTGCTGTTCAAAAAAAGGCAGCCCTGAACCCAACCCCATTTGTTACATTAACAATGAAATTGTTGCCTAAATTTCAGTTAGAAAATAGTTTACTCTCATTCTTTCAGACATCAAGTACCCACTCTTAATTTTTTGGTACCCTAGGCTTTAAATGAGCACTTCGGCTATTGAAGGTTCTCATTACAATGGGGATGGATAGTCCCCCCCATGCTAGAAATCATGTAGTTTGAGATCCAGATTTTGGAGTCAAATCACTTTTTTTTTTTATTTGCAATTTGAGTATACTTGATATATTGACAGTACAATGCAAGAAAATATCATTAATAAATAGATTAGTAGTATAATTTTCATGGCCAAAAAAAATTGAAAGGAATGGAAAACATGGATTGCCTGCTGAACCTAAATTTTACAGCCAGCTTCTCACTCCATATAAAAAGGTGATGCAAGACTGGAACCTACTGCACCAAAACAAATATCAGGAAATTCCTAGGAAACTCTTTTAAGTGGTCTTTCTGGAAATACTACAATGACTAATGATTAACAGTGTTCTAGGAGGCATCATCAACATTTTATTTTATGACAACAAAAATCACTTATTTATAAAACACTAAGATTAAAAAAAAGGTACATATATATCCTGCCAAAAACCAACAATAAAAGGATATGCATCAGTCCCTTTTCTTTAACTCGTGATACACAGTATATTCCCTCTAATAAAGAAGTTAGAGAAATAGCAATCTAAGTGCCTTTGATCCTGCCTACAGGGGTTTGCAGCCAAAGACCTCTCAAGGATACTTCTGCTTTTTGGGTTTTTTTTATAATTCACATCTCAGCATTAATAAAATCATTTAGACAATGCCTCAATCTCTAGGCAACCTTGATTATTCCCTTTGCTCTTTGTGGTGGCCCAAAAAAGGAAAAAAGATCCTGCTGTTTACATTTTCTAAGGGAAGCTTTTAAACCTAATTGACTCATCTAGAGTCACAGGCAGCAAGTAGATAAACGATACATATTATTTTTTAGATTGATACTACAGACTAATTTGTTGGTTTTAGAGACTGACATGTTTCATAAGTTCTCACTGCACTTTTCTGTTTTCTCAGCCACTCACAGTGCCATAACATATGAAAGCCCTATCACAGCAGCAAACAACAAAAAAAACCCCAACCCAGATAAACCTTTTTCCAATGAGATTCTTATGTTTACTTTATATTGATTATATTTTATTCACCCATAAAATGGGTCAACAGAAAATTGCTTCCATCTTTTGACAAATACTCCAATTGACAACGCTTCTCCGCGGGCAGCCTGACACACGGTGACACACACCACGCAGCTGCCACTGGAGCTCTAAAGGACGACTCCAGGCTGAGCAAAACACAATCCTCTCCAGGCATCAACAAAGCAAGGCTGCAGTTGCCGCTGCAACTTCAGGGTTAGGGCAGCTTCTGCCTGCCTGAAATCTTATCAGCGGGGACATAACTCAAATTATATCTAGGGCTAAATATTTCTGTGGGTAGAAAAGGCACATGGGCTGCTAACCCATTTCATACAGTGTCCCCGCTTCAGCGACTGAGGATCAAGGCACTTGCCTGGTGCATCATTCTGCACTGGGGTGTGCTGTGCCTGAATAATTGTGGCCTGGGTGGATGCCCGGGGGGAGAAGCTCCTTGCTTCTTTTTACTGCTCTTGCTTGCCTGCCCAAGGCTGAGCATACTGGAATCCTGTTCCCTTAACCTTTCCTTGAATAATGAGAGAGACAAAGCATCTCTAATTGTATTAGTCAGGGAGTTCGAAGACAGGATGCATTCCTTCAAAGTGCCCTCAATAACAGTGATTGAGGTCAAACTTGTGGACAAACTAACCTGCACAACCCAACCTAAGGACTCAGCGATGGACACAGTGGCCTGGCATTTCCCTTGCTGACAGTTTCTGAGAGGTACCACTCTGTTCCTGTGTTGTGGGACTACCGAAGGCTGACTGCCCTCTGAAGTAGTTAAGCCCAGTGCTGCTCTAATTCACATTCAGACTGCCAGGGGAGCTATAGGAATAGATGAAAGGCAGCATACATTGGTCACACTCTTCCCTTGACAGTTCCTGTTCTTCCTTGGGGTTTCTAAGAGGGATGGTGCAGAGCACTTCATTAGCTCTTTGTTCCACAAGGAGGGCCCCAGCTCTGAATTTGATTGTGACACATTTCTTCCTTTCTTTGAATGTGAGCTAGAGGACTTTGAAAACAATGTAATTTGACAGGAAGCCAAAGCAAGGGCTTAGAAAGATAGAGAGTCATCAGTCTGCAAGGATCCAAGCAACTGCAATTTAAGTAACCTAACCCTGACTCACAGCAGGGAATCCAAAACTCTCGCTATAATAATCTAGCCTTGAAAAGACATCTGTGTACAGCAGTAGCTTCAGATGTGTTTTGCTAAGCTTTGCGGCAATTTTTAGGTACTTAAAAAACAGCTGTGGTACTGCTCCCGCTATGGCTAACCATCCATGAATCTGAACATAGTCAAATGTCCACACAGCTGAAAGAAGAGATCAGGCTCTGTTATCAGCAAAAGTCTGCAGGATAACTCACCAACCTCCTAACAACTAGAAAGAGAGCCCCTGAGAGTATGTCTGAACTAATACACGTCACTTTGCCGCTGCTTGGACAACAACCACCTCTGGTGCAGAAATGGTGTAGATGTGTTAGCACTGTGCTGAATCCAAGCTTGTGCTGAGAGGCAGAGCATGTTAGATCAGGCACTGTGCCATGCTAATACAGCTAAATGGCACCTGGATCAGAGCTGGCTCAAAGCATGCAAGGAGTTCTGTCTGCACCCATCCGCCTATACCTTGTTATTTATACAGGCATCTTTCCAGGGTATCTCTCTTAAGTGCGAGCAGACAATGCTAAATATACCACAGCAACCTGCTGGTGATCCCATTTCAGTAGGGTGGAAGAGTAAACTGGAGCTGAGAATTACCTACAGAGTTCTGGAAATGTTAATTATGGGCCACATGAGATGCAATTCAATTGCAGTGGTCAAGATGTGGCCACGTGGTATGTAGTTTATCTTCTAGTCTGCTGACTCCAAGAGCTGCAGGAAGAGCAAAAACACTGCTGAGGTTTGACACAGCATAAAGATGTCCTAACTGTACCTGCTCTTCTCCAGCAGCCCCTCACCTTCCTTTGATAGCCTCATGGATAAGGTACAGAGAGAGAAAGCACCAGTCTTGTAAGATAAGCAAACAGAGGCTGCGTGACAAAATTAATATGCAAAGACAGTGAAAGAAGAAGCCAGAGAATGACACTGATACATCAGAGATTACATCAGAGCTACTGAATGGGATGAAAATATGTAAACCCCTTGTAGGATCTTCCTGTCCCTGTTCAATCTAAAAAGCAGAAGTTAAAAGAATGTTGAAAGTAAAGCTCCACTTTGATTCTTACCTTAAAATGTAGGAAAATATGAAAAATGTGTTTGTGGGAATGGTAATCCAAGCCTTTTTGATCACTACCTGTATATGTATTTGGAGCAGTATATATCATGACAGCAGATGCAAATAGGTACCTCTACAATGCAACTGCGAAAGGAAAATATCCGGCCAACATTTTGTAGGACCCACCAATTCAGAGTTTCACGCTAAACCCATCCCTTCTCTCACATTAAACACAGCTGACATTTGCAATTCTTTATTCACTACTAATGGTACTGAACATTTTGCAAGCCTCAATCCATGTAAAAACGCCCTCTGCTTGATATAACAAGAACTATCTGTTCTGTTCTCTCTTGAGTATGTCTTAAATGTCTGATTCAATTTAGTCTAACATCAACCCGTTTTGGAGCTCATGGAACAGTGCAAGAAGAGTGAAGTGACTAAAATCAATTGCTATTTTCACATTCAAAACGCTTTTTCCAAAGAACATTAGATTTCCTGAAGAGCAAGTAGACAACTCAGAACTTCCACCACTGTCCATGGTAGTGAAATGACAAGACTGAGAGGTGTTTTGGAGCAAAAATTTCATGGGATTAAACAAGATAAGGAAGTATTGGCACTGAACACCTTTGAAGAATCTGGAAAAAGATCTTTCCAACAGACTGACCTAATGATCTGACAACGGATAGAAAGAATTAAGAAAGGAAGAAGATTCAGTTCTCTGCACACAGCAGAACAAAAGCAGTAGTTTTTGTAGTAGAAGTGCAGTACTTCTACTACATCACTTCTACTATAGCCTAAAAGCCTTAAATGCTCCTTCAGATAGTGCATTTTGTTTGGGGAAAGAGCCCACCAGTTCATAGATTCATACGGGCACTTTCTGTTCCCACAGATCTCTCCAAGTATTCTTACTTCCCAGTGACTGTGGAAAATAGCTTACAGTGGACCTCCTGTATCCCCAGCCATCATCTCCAAACTGACAAAGGTTTTGCTGCAGTAGGATATACATATGTTGTAGGTACTTCTGATCTTCCATGAAGAGTATTCAGTGGAGATGATTTCAGTTTTATTTATTCTGTTTTAACTTTGTAAGTCCACTCATTTCAGTGAAGATGCTGCTGTGCTATGTCCGGTCAGGACCAGTATGGCTTTGCTTCTTGTAACCAAGAAGTTTGTGGTTGTAATCAAGAGTGGCTCCTTTTCCAGTAGTTGGAGAATGATTCCTTTTGAGATACTTGAGATGCATCAGAAATAGGACTACATTCTTTAATCGTAATTAAAGAATTTGGTTGGCTGGCAACAATGACCTCTGCTCATTATATCCCAGCTCTTAAACTAAACTTTGAAGGAACTGCATTCTTCATTAGTAATAAAAAGCAAATGGAGACTGTTATTACACTTTACAGGGATATTTGTGTAACAGGTAAGCAGCAGAGATGTGTTTGCATCTTGAATTGNACATGTTGTTCTAGAGGAAACCCACACCACAAATTGCCAATGCTATTTAATTGTGTCTGAGTTTCATACATGCTGTGTCAACTTTTCTACAGACAGGGTAACCCTCTCCTTACTTTTATTAACATAACTGTGAACATCCAGAGAGCTAAGAGACTGATTTTTCTGTCTTCTTTTAACCCTGCACATCTTTTATGCCATGGCTCTGAATCAGCCTGAAGAATTCCAGGTCTTCATGGGTGACTGCTTCTTTTCTGCAGTCACTGATGAGCACCAACACTTCCATTAACCACAAACATGCGGTTACGCCTGCTTACAGTAAATCTGGCTTCCCAAAAATAAGGAATTTGTATGGAATCATTATGGAAAGTTCCAAGAAGTAGATATATCATAGGTAACAGGTGCTCAGCTTTCTGCTGTAGCGATGCAGGAGCAAATGGGTTGGACTAGATAATCTCCAGAAGTCCCTTCCAACCCAGACTATTCCATGTGAACCATTTTCAGTTTAGCTGAGCCCATTGCTATAATGCTGGTAAAGCAGTAATTTCTGGGAGTATATCAGAAGTGCTGTCCAACCAATTCTGGAACATTTATTACCATTCAGTAATAAAAAGATCATTAGAGTTTGTGGGAAGCTGGTTAGTGTCAGGAAAAATTGGGAAGTGGAAAGTATGAGGAAAAAGTCGGCAAAGAATTTTTCAGACTCCATTTAAAAAAAAAGGACAGAAAAATCAGTTACTAGCTTCATTTAAAAAAAAATAAATCTCCACTGTGTTATCACTCTAGCACAGACTTGGTGACTGTTTCTTCAGGACCCCCTGCAGAGCAGTAGAAATGTGAACACGGTCCTGAATAAGACCCCAGGCTCAGAAACGTATCCTGACATCAAGGCTGAAAACACAGGGGAAACTCCTACATGCAGAAAAGAGCTTGAATGGTATAATGAATGCTCAGCTGCCACAGGAACATCTGCAAAACTTGTCACTTGCCTTTAGAAAAATTCTAGCGTTTTTAAGATCTTGACCTCGATGAGAGGTCCAGTGATTCAGCCTTTCATACCACAGTCATGCCCTATTCCAGCTATTACATGCCTCATTTCTGTTAATCTTCTCTAATTAGTTCTGCTTCTCAAGTGAAGTCTTGGAATCTAACATTTTTCTGTGCTAATAGCAAGGGCTTTACTTTCATGTTCAAGGTCAGTCCAGCATTTCACTTTGCAAAACTCATTTGTCCTCCTAGCACTCACACTTGTATATTTAGTTTAAGTTTAGACATCAGTTTAGACTCTCTCAAAGATTTTTACTGACTTCAAAGCTATTGTTAAAGGTGTGATCATGCACAAAGCCAGCAGATTCATGCAAGTGTAGAGGAACAGTCTTCTTTTGGATTCTTTCTCTTCCTTGCAAATGTGCAGAGAATTTTTTTTTTCAATAAAAATACTTTCAGCTTTTTCCTCATGAGGTGTATTGCAAGTTTTACAAAACATAAGCAGATTGAACCTCATACCCCACAAGTGGGCAGCATCTCAATTTTACAGGTGAGAACGCTGAGCCTGAGAAGGGCAAGGTGAATACCTTGCTTGTAGTGAGCTGTGAATACAATCCAAATGATCTCTCTCTTCAAAGCACTAAATTTAGATTTTGTGTTTCTCACTTCATGTGTTACACACACGTAAAAATATATATATGTAGGGGGGATAGGACACATACACTTTTCCAGATTTTTGTTGAGCCTGAGACATACATAATACAGCAAGTATTTTTTTTAAGATAAAACAATTGTTTATTTATTCTTACAACAAATGTAGGCAAGTCCTTGTATCTGTGATTTCCATTGCTAACTGTAAGGATTTCCTTTGTATGTCACTTCTTTTATGTGATAACTCCTAGCCTTCTTTTGTGAAGGGATCAGTATGCTCTTTATAGTCACTAACTTGCCATGCTATAGACTTTCCTTTGTGAGGACTGGTGAGACACAATGATTACTAGAGGCACATGATGGCTGAGGTGTGAACACTAATGGGAGGAGTCATCCAAGCCCCAGGCAAGAAACACACTCTTCTCCAGGTGATGCTCGATTCAAAACGGCAGACTATTTTCAGGTTAACAAAACTTAACTGGGCAAGGGGGAAGTCAACCCTCAGCAACGTATAGCTTAGACTACAATCAGTTTAAACAGCTTGCTTAGATCATTGCTGCTGCAGCTATGGATAAAGTTTGCAGTTCATGTGAAAATGTCACCCAGGTTTGATGCTTTTAGATTTAATGCTGTCATGAATTGCAAATAGACATAATACAGGAATAGGATAACAATAGAATAGCAAGCATTTCTTTGTTATTTTCAGTTATTTCATAGGCAACAAATAAGAAAATCTGTTAACTAGTCAACCTACTTCTGTAAAATAAATTATAATAAATATGTAAATGCAATATATTGATAAGTATTTTCTATTTCAAATACTTAACACCTAATTCTTACATCTGAAAATGCAGCCCCAGAAGTATTTTGAGGATTTTATGGTATGTTATTCCCTGGAAACTATTTAGGAGGTTTTTTTCCTAAACCTCTTCAGTGGGATTTATAAAGTCATTTAGAAGGCTCTAACAGCTGGGGTTATATTTTTCCAGAATTCCGATGATATTTACTAATGTCTATCTAAACCCTCATATCAGATTATCCTGATGTTCAGAAACAGGACAGAAATAGTAAGAAAACCCTTCATTCTCCCCACCTCTAAGGCTGAGAAGGAAAGCACAGCACGCATGCACAAAGACCAAATTCACAGACTTGCTGCAAGACCAGTGCTCAATTTTAAATTCTGATAACTGCTCTAAAAGTGAGTAGCACCTCACTCTGCACAAGCCTTTAGTAGAGCAGAAGTACGGCTGTACAGAGCTTTGGTGCCAGAATTTAGCCCCATATGAGCTGCACATCTGTCACCTATTTGCCCTTGTGAGAATGCATCTCCTTTCCAAGGATATTTCAGAAAAAAAAAAATACACTGCAGGCTGAATTAAGTATGCACCTTAATTCTGCACTGACACGGGGAGCAGGATACTCAGCACCTTGCAGTGCTGAACTCTGAATGCATTTAAGGTCATGCTGTAGACTGTTGCCACAATCACAGTGTGCCACGAGCACAGGTCATGGCTCAAGACACCCAAGAAAGTATCCTGGAATTATGTCAAGTGGAAAACCCACTACCTTCCCATAGGTGGGCAATGGAATATCTTTCCATGCTGAGGTATACTGTTTAGAAAGAGAAAAAAAATTTTTTTGAATTGTGTTATTCAAATTTCTCAAAAGTGTGCTTGTTACAAATTAATATGCCAGAAGTTTAAACAGTGCCCTAGTGGTAGGGTATTAGGGACTGGAACATGGTCTAGAAGACAATATGAGACAAGAGTTAGGGAGGAAAGGCATCCTTGCAAATTGCTTTTTTACATTCTTCTTTAACTCCAAGTTGTCACCCAGACACGTTCATAATGGAGTAACTTAAATATCTCCACTTTATTCTCCCTCTCTTGCTCAGTGCATGGTGACAATGGTTTTATCATTGAAATATTTTCTCCACGGAGCACTCCGAATACTGACAGCTCTGTTCTCTTGCCCTCCTTCATACTGTCACCCTTCTATATTTGCCTTGACACTGTCTTCACATTGTCTTGACATTGTTCTGACAGTTATGAAGACTCAATCACTGCAAACAGCCATTGCAATGCAAAGAAAAAAAAGGAAAAGTGTTATGAAAATTGTTAAGGAACTGTGAAGAATTACAGACTAGTGAAAACAAGACCTTGCTTTTTCAAAACCATATTCCTAGTGAGTTTTTAATAAATACTGCTTTATAAAAACTTCAGCCAAGGCTCGCAAAAGCCATCTCAATAAAGTCAGTTGGCAGTTATGGACTCTGTACCTGCAATTCAGATGTTGCTAAGTGACAACCCTCTTACTGCCATGAGTTCAGGTCCTTTACAAAAGCTGATTCAGTTCACCTCCTGGGGAGCAGGGCATGCTGGATTACTGTGAAACAGACTCCAGAACCTCTCCAGCTACACTTTCTCCTAAGCATGCCATTCAAACTAGGATCCCTTTTGGGGGCAGCCAGGAGAGAAAGGTGGCAGAGGAGGAAGACTATCACAACAGGTTAGCTGGCACATTACTTCCCTTTGCTAATAATAAAATAAAATTTTATTTTGATGGTTCACAACTTAGAAGGGAGTAGCCTAGAAAGAGGGCATCACCCGGTAGCAATCAAAGAAGTGCCAAGTATTGTGGCAACAGGCAAAAAAACCCAGCATGAGTAGGATAAGTTTAGTAACTGTTAAGTGTTCCTCTGGTTGACTTAGACTTCTGAGTAACAACGTAACTGTTTTAGAGTAGTAGCAACACACTGAAATGCATAAAGATCGTGTGTGTACTTGACAAGTTAAGCTTTGTGATTCAGCAATTTGACAGAATTACTACTGATCTGAGGAAGAATTCTGATCATCAGGAACTATGTGGGGGGTTGGGGGTTTCTTTTTGTTTGGTGGTGGGTTTTTTTTTTGTTTTGGTTTGGGTTTTTGTTTGGTTTTTGTTGTTGTTGTTGTTTTGGTGGGGTTTTTTTTCCAGAAGGGAAATCCCTGCATATATACAGTTTGAATTCTAATCCAAATTCTTAGTACTTACAAGAATACCTAGGTAATACAAAAATTACTTTTAAAAACTATATTATATTTACAATCCATATCTTACCTGAAGAGTGTAATGAAAGGACATCCATTGCAAAGCAGAATGGAGCTCATCAGCAGGGCAGACACCATTGCTCTGTAGGCAACATATAGCGTTCCCTGCAGATCAGACAAACACTTGATCTCCAGAAGGAGCATAGTTGTCCCTCTCCTGCTCTATTACTGCAGCTGGCTTTCTTCTCCCTAATTAGGGAGGGAAAACGGTCTGAAGCTTGTTTACTTTGCTGCAGAGACCCTAGGGACAGCAGGACTGGTGGCCAGGCACTGAACCTCTCCTCACAGAGCACAGGCTCTTCACCACCATCTCCCAAACTGTAACTATCTCCTCTCCCCCCTCTTTAGCTCCCTAAGAAGCCAAGGAGGAGCAAGGGGCTGGAGGTGCTAATCTGTAATCTGTTGAAAGACCTGCACCTGGCAACTGGCTCTGCATATCCACCCCAACAGGAATCTGACCCGTGTTGCTGGGGAACTAAACATTCTGGTTTCTCAGAGGTAATCCATGAATGCAAACCATGGAAAATACAGTAATTCCTGCATGTATCTCTAGCATGTATATTTAAGATTGCAGGGCGAAGACAATGTTAGTAAAAGCTTCTTGCAACATCAGAACTTACAGAAATAAACCTCTCAGTCAATTAATGTAGTTTGTTGATGACAAGAATGAATCAACACATCTAATAATGAACACATGATGCTAAGAGTAAACTGAGCATGCACATATACAAACTTATGCTCACCTGGTTAATTTTGTGGCTAATTTAATACATTCAATCGTAATGACTAAAGCACAGGTAAGACAAAAACAGAACAGAGGCAAAATTAGCCTAAAGAATTGTTAGCAGAAACACTATGCTTCCATTTATCCAGAGAGAAAATTAAGCTTTAAGTGCATCTGCCTGAGATCGCTTGATGAATCATGGGCTGGATCCAATTAAGAAAAACAGCACAAAAGACAGGGTTCCACATAAGTGCAACCACTTTTGAACTACAGACTATAATCCATAGTATAAATGCTATATAGGGTGGTGATACTCCAACTGCCCTGGCAAGCTGAATGACAAACATTTTGGCACTTCCTTCCTACACTGTTATGCCTTCAAGCTCCCTTGATTACTAATGGAATAATATTTGTTACAGTAGCCTACCACAGTCAAATCAATACCAAAGTGTCTTGGAAAGTAACCACAGCTAAACATTTAATTAAGATATTTTGTTACTTTCCTTACTGTTTGAGGAGTACAGTAACAGTGCCTTGTTCTGTTCAAGGCTATGTATAATTAATAATCCCAATGATCAAAGGAAATGTGATCCTAAGAGAAAACTGCTTTTGAGAATCCGAAGGTATTAAGTACAGAGAATTACTTCCCAATCTGTTCTGCAGTCTCTCAGCACAGTATGTGTGCGATGCCCTTTGGAAACACAAAACAAGCCCCATCATAGAGCCCTCTGCAAAAAATGCTCCCAGCAAGACAGTCGCTAGGTATTTATCACGTATTCATTATTGCCATCAAATCTTACTTAACCTTTACAAAGATCTCATCTGTTTATACAGCACAATTTTATACAAAGCAGAGTCAGGATGCTGACCTATAATGTATCTGTACTGGTAAGTCTGGACTGGTATAATTGTAAGGAAGGTTCCTTCCCCCAAAATAGGGCATTCTTTCTGGTTTTTCATCATTATATGTCACCAGTTTCTTCAGATAGAGAAAGCTTCTCAGTGTCAAGCTGGGGAGGCTTTAGTCTCTCCTCCTGCTTGCTAATCCTATCTTCCACTCCCCAGCCACTACACCACCAACATCCCAAGCTCTCCCTTTGTCTGAAGAGCAGAGTTGTTCTGACACAGAACTCCACTGTCACTGCAGCAGGGATGACTAAATCTTATATCCAGGGGAATAGCAGGCCAGAGCATCTTTATTGTCGTTTTGCAGCTCCTGAGGACATCTGTGTTACCCTGTTGAGCTGATGCCACAGGTGACCTTGTGTCCTGGGGCTACAACTACTGCAGGCTCACTTAGCAGCCACACAAAGTTACTGCAACTTCCCATTGCTGCCCTGTAAATCCAAGTCTGCTTTGGATCAGGCCTTGGAGGAAGAAAAGAAAAATGCGTGAAAAAAATCTAAGGCAGAAAACTGAGAACTAGGAAAGGAAGGAGAGACAAAGAGTCAGATCTACCTCTTACATAAATTAAATAAACAGAGGAAATAAAGGAGAATATTAACAGGGTAATAAAATAATTTTTAAAAATCTCCAAGAAATGACACCACTGTACTGGTTGCTAGTTGATAGTGTTTATTTATGCATGGTTTTAAATTTTGTATCATTTTACTGGCAAAAATCTTACTGCTCTAATTTTGATGAAGGCTTGCTGGATACCTCTTCATTTGTAGCAGATTTTTAATGCCCTAGTAGCAGGTGGTTTTATTAGAAAACACACCACCACATTAGGCTTATAGAAACAATTTGCCTTTTAGTGATATTCCTCTAATACAAGAGGCTTATTACTTAGTATGTTCCCCTAGAAAGGCTCCTGGGCATACCCTGATGCTGGTGAATATTCTGGTTTTGCTTTACTTTTACAATGAAGCATCTTACAAAGGTTTCAGAGAAATGCATCCCTAATTATACAGTGGGTTTTCAATACCTGCTCTTGCTCTTCATTTGGGTCAGTCACTCCTCCTCAAAGGACACACACACACTGGAGACTGGGATTGGTGCTGCGAGACCAAGAGAAAACCCTGTGAGATATCTGACTCTGTATGGCTCATGGTAGTACAATTGGTGTAATTCCCCTGAACTTCTTTGAGCATGGAAGTGCTTTGAAAGCACTAACTCTTCAGTGTAACACTTAAAAGAAAAATTCATGTCCTTCTCTATGTCTGGCACATATAGGTTTGCAACTTGGGATTTTCATATCTTAAGGTAAAAAAAGCAGTTCAATCTGAAAGGAACTGCCAGAAAGCAGCAAGTATGGGCTGCTCTGCAAGGGAAGGGAAGCTGGGAGCTGAGGATGACAGCAGAGCAGTCAGGGCAGTGGCCACACCTTAAAGAGATCAGTCCTACTGGACCTGAGCAAGGCAGGCAAAGCAGGTGATGGCAGCTGGGGTTAGACACAGTCCAGTGATTCCCAGACAAGTCTATAGTGATGCTGCAGTCAATAAGTCAGGATCAGGTTCAGTTCTGGGGCACAGTAGCCAGGGTCAATCTGTGGTCCAGAGATCAGCAGGCAGGTCCATAGTGAGGCCAAGCCAGGAGGCCAAGCCCAGGTCAGGGTCCAGGACCAGATCGGTGGAGTACATAGCCAGACCAAGGATGAGAGCCTGACCTTAAAAGTAGCTTCCAAGCAAAGGAGGGGCAGGTCCCTGCTGAGGCTTCCTAAAGCCATGGAACTGTGCTATCAGTGTTGGCCCCGAGCCCTGGCAGCAAATCCCCAGGAGAGGGGACATGCTCTGGGCCTGACAGGAAACAAGTTTCAATAAAATCCTGTACCTGAGTAGTGGGCAACCACAAAAAACCAAAGATGAGCTTGAAACGAACTCTGGGACAAAAGGCCAGTCTGACATCCTGCTTTTCTGTGAGGAAAGGCTCCTGATACTTTGAGTTGGAACAGAAACCTTAGTGTTGTAGAGGCATAAGCTGCCTTAGAAATTACTTTGGATATATCTATACTGCTAAATGATCTGGCACTTCTGGGGATGATGTATCCCATTACTGAAATAGTATTTGTTAAAGTTTTCAAAAATCAGGGTTAAAAAGGAGTTTGTGAATAAATTATAGTGCAAATGTTTTTTCTGTTATTGTTATGTAGGAGACAAGGAAGGAAGCAGATGCTCAGTAGAGCATCTGGACTAGTGTGACAGCCTTGAACTCTCTGAGAAAGTCATCAAGTGACTCAGCCAGCGAGAAAAGTGCTACGGTATAAAAATATGCCAGGGCTGATGAGAGCAGGAGGTCTACCAGCCCTGTCTGGCCTGGCAGTGTCATGAGCTCAATGTACTTTTCTATGAATGCCACTACACAGACTAGTCATTGTGTTCAGCTGCAAAGTGAAAGGCAGCCAAATAAGCTGCATAAATAACCATGTGATAGAGCCAGCTCCTTACCGGAACAGAATGGTAGATATCAAGCTGAGGACTTGCTTTGTAGATATCAGTAGAGTAAGAATTATGATTTTCCTAGCAACCTCCAAAAATTCATTAAAATCTCTCATAGAAATAATTTCTGTTGTCCCGCAAACTCAGTTCAGTCCAAATTCCTATATGACAGAGAAGACAATGTGACCTGCAGCTTCTATTCTCTTAGCTTTTATTTAACTTTCAATTTTTCATTTGATTACACTGCATTGCTGTCAGGTGCAATCAAGTTCTGGGGTGTCATCAAGTGAGGGCTTGGCCAGTCCTCTCTGGCATTGTAGTATGGACAAGGAGAGAGGCTCTCAGAGAAAGGTGGAGCTGGTGGAATAACACCTCTGCACATTACATAGTGCGTTGGGGGCTGGACATAGAGATTTGCCATTAATCAGCAAGCAGTTGTTGAAATCAGAGGAGAGGAAACCATGGTGGTCTGCGGACTGAGACTAGTAATTTCATATCATGTAGCTCAGAGACTTAATAGGATCTGCTTCTGAGCTTACTCTGGAAATAAAATGTTGTTAAACCATGAAATAAATTCATTCTTCCTGTGTTACAAGTCACTAGGTTTTTTAGGATGCTACCATACAGTCTGTTTGCAGGTTAGGAAAGCTACCACAGATGACGTGTCAGAACCGTTACCATAGTGGAGCTTCACTGTTACATGAAGCTAGCATTCAAAAGACTAGCTTTCTGCAAAAGTCCACATTATAGTATCCTTCTCTTAGGCCTGTGTCTGATTTTTACCAGAGGTCAGAGAGGGCAACTTGTGCAGATCATGATCACATCATTGTTCTTCAACAATCTCAATGTTATGATCTTGGCCCTGTTGGCAGCTGCTCTCAGCACAGGAGCTCAGCAGGAGAGCAGATGGAAACTCTGGTTGCGCCAGTTCCCCCGTTAGACTCTAGCCAGTCCCAAAAGGCAGGAGCTGCGACTTTTCCCAAGCAGTCTCTAAATTCCAATTGGTAATTATCTCATGTAGAGCTAATTGTAGGTGATTTATATTGAAAATAATTCAGTAAATAACCAAAAGGGCTGGAATGTGAACTCCTCTACAAAGTTCACGGTGGAAAAGAATGACCTTGCTTTCTCTTACTCACTGTGCATTGTAGCCGCACTGAAGAATTCTCCTGATCCCTGTGGCATTTAAACCACAGTGCACTGTATTTCTAGCAACATAATGCTGATCTGCCACAGGGCTGATTACTTTTTTAAAGTCTGGGGAGACAGGAGAAGCAGCATCATGATTCAGATATGAGAGTATGGTTACATAGTATGAAACTGAAATTGTGTGAGAAAAGGACTGTGCATTCAGCAAGCCTGGAGGGACAGCATGGTCTCCAGTGGCTATGGATATCAGCGTGATGCTAGTCTAAAGTTGGAGCTGATCTTGCTGTTCTGCTGCATTTTGCTGGCTTCAGCAACATTTAGTTCTCAGCTGTGTTACTGAGAACCTACTGGAGGCAATCTCAACATCTGCACACATCAGTACACAGCTTTGCATCTAGAAGCTTTAAAACGTACATTTCCTTACATGCTTCAAAGCAGAGCAGAGTAAGCCAGCTGGGAAAAGGAACAGAGCTATAAAAAACCCTTATGTGTTTTGTCATGGGTTTTGCCCCTGTTCTAATATGTTAAAAAACATCATTTTCTGAATGTGCATGTTGTTGCTAGAGGTTTGGCTGTGCAGAAGGAATATGGTGCATCTGATATAATATGCCTTGATGGGATCTTCTGGTTGTCCAAACGCTATAAAAACAAGTGCTTGCAGAGACTGTGTTGAATTGGGAGTCATCAAAACCTGGCTGTGAACATATGCCTGTGTGATACACCTGACAGTAATATTTTCCCTATGATTTACTAGTGTAGTACATTTGACCAATGATCATATACATATTTTCCTGAAGCCAAAATTTAAGCATAACTTAGGGAAAAATCTAATTTTCTTAATTCTGTGACCAGCAAAGTGAAGGTGAAAATATCCCTCACCAGAAGAGAAATTCTTGGCCCTTGTTACAGGTTGGTATGATGCACTTCTAACAGTCAGGGCTTTAAGCCTAACCAATTTCGACTCACAGAAAGAAATTACACCTGGGTCAGCGTTACAGACATTTGAGGCTATATTTTAAAATCACAGCATCTTTATGCATTACTGTATATCAGAATCACTGCTGTATGCTGTTTTCATATCAAGAAAAGGAAAGAGGCAATGAAGAGGAGGGTAGGACCACAGATAAAGGAAATTGAAGAGGATGCCTTCTAATGGCTTTCAAAAGCAAACAACACACAAACACAGAATTTAGACCTGAAGTCAATTTTGTACTCGATTTTTAGCCCCTCTATTCCAAGCTCAGTAGATCAGTGATTTAGCAGCAATTGGCACCATTTCCAAGTGCTTTTTCTTTCCCATGTTAGTAGTTGAGCACAGTGGCAGCACAGCTGCTTCCATGTTCTGACCTAAAAGAAATCTCAGTGCTGAAAGTCAGTGATAGCTGGTCTGCATGAGGGGCAGCGTCCCCCTGCTCAGCCAAGCAGCCAGTGCCTTGCTGAGGTTGAATTCAGCAGGAGCCAGGAGCTCAAGGGGAGCCAAGAACCTCTGTCTTACGCGAAGGCAAAGTGCCATAAACACTTTCCAGACTCGAGAGAAGCTGTGAGATCTTGTGTCTCTCAAGGCGAGATTTGGCCTCTTCAAGAAGCAACAGCTTCTTTGCTCCCTATTTGCCACTGTTTGGAATTCAGACAGAAGCAGGAGCAAGTGGATTTCACCCAAACTCACAAATTGACAGTTTTATGCTGTGTTACTCCCTCTGTGTTCCTGAAAATCCCCCCATTGATGCAGAGAAGTGAGACCATGCTTTTTTCTTTCTGAAGCCTTTTTTGGCTCTGGCACCATTTCCATCATTATTTTGCCGTGCGTCTGCTTCCAAGGTGTACGTTTTAGCCTTCCTCCTTAGCATAGCTGTGAATACAGGTGGTATCTTTCCAACTGCAAACATTGCTTTCATTTTTCCACTTCCCCAGCACCACTTGCACCCCTCACTGGGTTCACATATCAGGTTTGGAAATGCCAGATTATGCTTCCATTAATTTTAAAAGGCTTGATGCTGCCATCTTTGTAACTCTTGGAAGCAAGGCAGGAGGAACACCTCTCACAAAAGCATTACAAATCCACCATCCAAACAAGTTAATCTAGGCGTCCTGAGAAACCTCACTAAGGGCAAGCAATACAGGGTAACATTTTAAAGTATAAGACCTAATTCACACCCCTAACTAAACCACTTAGGTTTTCTCTCTTTATTTCTCTCTTTATTTCTGCAAAACCTTTCATCTCACAGGAGAGAGCTTTACACACATGGCTCTGTATCCTGAGTTACAGGGTGAGGATGTCCCCAGATTTAATGAAACTCTAAGAGCAGTGCAGGCAGGAAAGGTATTGATTGAATCCTTGAAACAAAGACATTTAACCTGCAGAATCACCAAATCTTTTCTGTAAGCGATAAAGTTTATCACCTAAATAAAATTGTTCAGATTTTGAGCACAATAAATTTTCCATGTTCTTTGCCTCTGAAGAGCTGGTAGAAAGGCAAACAAAGCTGGCCGCCAGGTTCCCACCACCATGTATCATGGTTGTTGCTCACCTGCCTAGTTATCTTGCATGTCCCTGTGTGGAAGAATCCTGTTCTGCAGTATTAAGAATAAATTCTGCTATGTTAATTCAACTACAGGAAGACAGAACACCTCATTACACTCATGTCTTTACTCTTCTGTAGAGTTAGAAGATAAGAATGTGGAGACATATGAAACTATTAAAGAGGAAAGTCATATTCAGATAAAGTGTATATAAAGCAGGGATTGCACAGCAGAAATCAGTTCAGTTTCTACATCAGTGTGTGCATCGTCTTCTGTAATGGATATCAGCTACCTCCTGGGCCTGTTCAGCCACCGTCCAACTTATGCAAACAAAAATATCTGTGCATAGTAAAAGCAGGACAATCACTGTGCATTAGCAACTTAAACTGCAGTGCTGTAGTGCTAAATGTAAAGGTAAAGAGGTATAAAGAAGTAGTGGATGAACTCTCTTATTCACATTAGAAACCAACCTGTTTGCATTGCTAGTAGCACCATGCCTTCATGGCCGATTGAACCAAAAATCCTCCAAATTCTGTCTGCAGGAGTCCAGTTGAGCTCATGGGCCTGATTCTCCTCCTGTTCCCAGCATAGACACTAGGATATGATGCAAAATAAAGTGAGAGCCAAAAAGTAATTACTGCATTGAAGCAAAGGATAGAAGTGAAGGGGGGCTATGAGAAGAAAGCATTTACCTCATTTTTGAGGTGTTTGCTTTATTTGTCCACTGCTGACAACACAACTCACAAGCTAATGAGCTGCACCCATTTCCCCCCCTTTCTCCAGTACTCTTGCAGTAGCCAGAAAGCAGCCGTGTGCGCGCACATGCCAAGCGAGTGCCTTTGAACTAGCACCCCTCACCGCAGCGCAATGGAACGGTCACTGCACAGCTGCTTTGTAGGAAAAGCCTGTCAAATTGTTGCTGTGTTTAGTATCATCAGTCGGCACAGCTGTAAGGACTGCTGCTGCTGAAGTGCTCGTAGGGTGAGGAACCGTGGGGCTGCCCAAAGGTAAAAAGACAGTGATGCAAAATGAAAGCCAACAGTAACAGCCTTCATTTTTGAGGGGGAACACCAGATTAGTGCAAGTTGCAGAAATGTTTGGAGAACAGTGAAATGGTGACACTGATTTAATAACCAGTTCTGTGATCTGAATTACAGATAGCTTTAATCTTAAAGTGTTTTCTAAACAACATCTTAATGCTATTCACTTCTTACTCTTAAGCTAATATACTTCCGCTTCAGAAAATAAGTTCTTAATTTACTTCCCTTGTTTTTGCTGATATAAATGTACTTGAAAACAAAATGGGTTTTTTGATAGAAATGGAATATTTGTGTAACCGCCTTTTTTCTTTTCTGCCTGTATGTGGTGGTGGTTACTATGGTAATAATCGTGATTCAAGATTTAAAGCCTGAAAGTGGTTTCTATAACAACGTGCTAGGATGTTTTGGACACACAACTGACGTTAAAGATTCAGGATTAACCCTTTATGACCACAATATTTGTAGACACAACGACAACTGCTTGCTTGTTTGGCAAAAGTTTGTTCTTACCTTCCCAAGGCACACTTTTTCATCGAGCAGTTTGAGTAATAATTGAGTAATAATTCCAGCTGTAGCTAGAGCAGGTCAGGTCAGTGTTTTGGGAGATGGGCAGGGAAGGGGTAAAGTAGTGTTAGTGCAACATCTAGGAAATTTGAGACATTAGTCTGGCAATCAGAACTGTGTGGAAAAACTGAAATTATGTATTCACAGAGAATCTTGAAGGAAAAGCTATTCTGAGGGCTAAGATAGCCCCTTACCTGGCTTTGTTTTATCCAGAACAGCATGGTTTCATGTTCTTTTCTTTCCCATCTGCCAAATGCTGATCCTTGAACAGCATCTCTGCCTTTCAGTCCATAGTGAAGGTATCTGATCCCAGTCTCTGTCACAGTTGATTATGCAGCTGTGCTCATTGCTTCCCTAGTTCTTCAACATACATGAAGATTGAATATATATGCACACCCACAACTTTCTAAGGCTCTCTTTGCAAGAAAGTTATTGTCATAGTGATGAACTGTATTTTCTAAGTCATGGTGCACTGCAGATAAACTGAGATATGCCTAGTTATACCAAAGCCAAGCACTCTTCAATGCAGCACTAAATGCCTTGAGCAACATTTTAATATTTCCAGTTGAATGCTAATTATTTCAAGATCTCTCTAAAGTCACAGAGCTTGATATTTTAGTGACACAGATTCACACACTTGTTTTAAAATCCCAGTGGCAAGTTTTAAACAAGCAATGACCACAAGCATTGAAGGTTCTTGTTTCTAACTCCAGACACTGGGCTATCTAAACCCTTGCTACTGTCATGATATCCCATGACTTCTTTAGTGAGCTTATTTGATCATCAGGTAAGCCTTCAGTTGTGAACTCAACTGCTGTTGAGTCAACAGAAGACAGATTGAAGTAATAGCACTAAGAGAAGCAACGGTTCTTTTATTTATCCCAATTAAATTTTATCATTCTAGTGACTGACCACAACCAAGATGTCAATTATATAAGCTATTTTAGCAAATTAGAAACAACAAAATCCCCCACCCAGCACAAATTTTTTGGGTTCTTTAAAAAAAACCAATAAAACCCAAAACCACAAACAAAACAAAACAAAAAAAACCAAACAAAACAAAAAAAACCCCACTACTTTTTTTTTTGCTATTGTAATTTGGTTTGTTTTTTTTTCTCCTTAGGAGTATTTTTAAAGTTTCATTTCTCAACTCATAGACCAGCATATTGGTTTTTTGCTATCCATTTCTTTCCAGAACATATTAGTTAATAAAAAGTCAGATTGTGCTACGAACTGCTTTATCTGCATTAGCTAGTGTAGCTTGCTACTTTTAAGTCAAATGTGTGAAGTAATAACTCTTTGTTAAAAAAAAAAAAATTAAAGAAAAAAATCCTCCTCCTCAAAGCACAGTAAACGCATCAGTGTTGATGACTATATGGGTATGAAAAAGTTCTCTATCTTCTCATAGATGATTTTTTTTTTTACTAGAAAATGGACTGGGTCTGTTAAGAAGGTCAGAAAAATCTCCACAGCATATGTAAAAACCCTGAAGCTGTTAGCATTGAGAGCTTCTGTGAAGCTTAGAGTCCTCCTTCAGGGGAAGAAGGCACATTTGAAGAACAACACTGCAAATTACAAGCAGCCTCCAGGCATGATGAGATGAATAGCAAAGTGCAGACATGACCACAGTCAAGTGAACTCCAGTTCATAACAATGTGATTAGCAGTGATTGAAATTTGATTTTAAATTCTGCTGCTGATTATGATATTTCACCAACTTGTAGGGGGAGTCGTGTCCAGAAAGAACAAGTCTTTGCTGAAAGACACTTCTGCCAAAAGCAACCCAACACAGTTTGCTAGGTTTTGTTTGTGGATTTTGAATGGCTAAGATTGCTAATCAGATTCTCAGAATTAGGGATCATCAATTTACTTTACTGTTGATTTTATCAACTTAAGATAACGGAATATTTTGAAAAGTACACATGAACTCTCTAGCTGTCTGATTCAAAAAAAAAAAAAAAAAAAAAAAGACCAAACACAAAAAAACAACCAGATTGTCAGGATCAGGAAAGATATAAGAATGAGCTCTTCAAAATTACCTGCTTTACTGAAGAACAGTAGTTTCCTTATCAGGAGTCAGATGATCTGTGCTAAATTGCTTTGACCCTTTCAAAACTCCTGCCATGTTTATGTTAACTTTCCAACTAATTTAATTTTGCCCTCCTATGCTCATTGTCATGCACTTCCAACACCCAAATTCTTTGGTATCACTTCAGTGGTTTCTGATTAGTTAGAAGTCTTTACCAGACAAAAATCATGCATTTTTAGTGCTTATTACTTATATAGGCTCAATTATTCATACACTAACAACGTCACTTTAATGAAATGAAATAAGTTGATCCAAGAGGAAAAAACTGGCTCTTTCTCAGCATTTCTTATATTTAATAGCTTGCGCCAACTCTTTAAAAAAAAAAAAAAGATGCAGGTATTAACATGTTTCTGGTAGTACTGACGCTTTGCCAGTAGATGGCAAGCTTTACTGCAAAGATTTTACTGTTAAACATCTCATCTGCAAAAGGATTTAACTATGGGGTAAAATGCTTGGCACTAATTCCTCTCGTAATTAGATTAATGTACCAGTGTTTATAAAGAGACTGATAATTACCTCAAGTGTCAGTCAGTGTAAATCCAAAGTGATCGACATTTTGTTTCCATTTTTCTAATGTTACATAGAAGTTTTAAGTCCAGCCGTCAGAGCAAGTCACTGCTAAAGCAACCTTAATTGCTTAAGAATGAAAACAACTCCTCTGCATATCTGAGCTAAAACATGAGGCCTTTTCAGGTTAACCCTCTGCAACCTTACCAAAAATCAAGCCCCCCCAAACACTGAAACATTTCAGCCCTCTTTCTGCAAATGTAGTAGAGAATATTCTTCAACCATGAGCTCAAACTGAGCTAGCCTTTGCATCAGACACCATCATACTCTACCACGTCACATCACAGAGCACGGGGGAGTTCAGCTTCCACATGCTATGGTCTTCCTTTCTCATTTCCACATAGCTCTCAATAGTTCAATAGGTTTCCAAATCCACCCTTCCACATCACTCCAGAGCAGCACGGAAACTGAGTTTCCATGGGGCAGGAAGGGAAGTAGTGTAAATAAATTGTCTGAAATAGGTGGAAAATGGTGCTCTAACTAGCAGCCCAGGATCGAAGGATTTTCTGAAGCACACTGATGTCATTTAGGAACATGACTTTTCTCAAAAAAGCATGGGAATGTTCTGGTGAACTGGATACTATTTGATAACCACAGCATGATAATTGCATACCCTTTGATGATCACCTTTTTGAGATGCAGTTTTGCTGCTGGGACAAAACTACTGTACAGCACACCTAAAAATCTCTTGGTCCTAGCCTTTAAATCACAAGCAAGCTAAAAGTGATGACACCTCTGCTAAGACCTTCAGAACTCTTATTATTTGTATAGCTCTGGAGGAACACAACAAACATGGCACAGCACATTAGAATGAAGATAGAAGTCCAAAAACTTTATTGCTTCACTCTAAACTTGCACTACAAATTGGACAAAAGCATCCACCAGAGAGTATTGGATTTATTGAATTGTCTGTTGGCAATTTCTGCGTAAGAAATCTGTTTTATAAAAGCCAGAGGAGTTGAAATTAAGATACTAGTTAAAAAATTCCAGGAAAGGTTTTCTGTTTCATGTTTTTCCCATTGTGGTGTCACCTTGGAGACAAATTGGTTGCCTTCACTACAGGCTGTGCTTTTAGGGCTTTCTTTCCTCTTCTCTCATTTTCCATCCACTATTACTACCTCAGAGAGCTATGAAGCTTTTTAGCCAGTGCTCAAAGCTAGTATGTTGCTATCAAAACTGCAGATTAGCAAATGCTTCAGTTTCTCTCACACACAGTCATTACAACAACTTGAGTTGTTACATGCAAATTATCTCTGGAAAAGCAGTAATAATTAATTAAATTGCTTCTCGTGTCACAGTGGTCCTACTTAAAAAGCACTTGAATGATTGACCTCACCTCTTGTAGTTTACACAGTACAATAGTCAGATAACGTTATAATTTAATCATAGTTCATTTCTCCAAATTTGCAATGCTTCTTCAAACATGCACTTTTAATGAATTTTAAGTAGGTAGACAGACTGAAAGGAAAGCTCTTTGAAGTTGTGCAATCTGAAGAAAAATGTGGGATACAAAAGTTCCTAAGGAATGCAGTTTTGCTCATTTTCGCTGTAATTAATAGATTGCAGTAAGCTCTTTATTATCCAGGCTGAAGAAAAAAATCTAAGTACATGGGTAATATACAAAATTATGTAAACTAGGATATCAAAACATACATGAGGGTGTGTTGAGGAGGAGGAAGGTCCTTGATACTGCTGACCGCGGAGCAAGTCAGTACACCATGGCCAATGTCTTGAATTTTGCATTCAGCGAGAGCTGTGAGCTGGGGGAAGTACAACTGACACCAAATTGGGATGAAATATCTGCTCCCAGTGCAAAACTGAATGTTAACAGGTTTGGGGATGGCCATTTTAAAGGCAGGCTAAATCAGAAGTACCAGTTTTGTCCTGTTTTCCTTCAAAGAACAGGAGGTAGAACTCCAGTTCTCCTTACTGCTAATCAATGTTTAGCTTGCTTAATCAGCTCTATCTTAGCCTGCATTAAATAAAGATAATCTTTACCAAGAAAAGACCATACCTTTTACAGATATTTCTCCTCTGCATCTCTGGTATATACGAGCATGACAACAGCTAAAAATAGTTCAAACAAAAACATTTCTTTGGTTTTACTTATATATGCAAAACCCCAAAAGAAACAATCAAGAAACTATTTCTATGTAAATCCTTAAGACCACTGTTAGTTTATTTTCAATCATGGTGCCACTGTTACTGTCGATGTTACTACACAAATCTCTATTCCTCTTCTTCAAGCAAGTATTAATTAGGCATTTGACTCAGTAAGTGTACCTATTTATGAGCATCAAGTTCATTCAAGATTGGTGCTTTTTGTTCTCAGAGGCACTGCTCCTCTTTTGTATACCTCGGGTCAGAAGGCACAATGAAGGACAGATAACTTTTCCAACCTCCCTGTTCATTATCACAGTGTCAGATCTACATAAGCTGTCTTTCTTAAGGCTAGTAGAGCCTTCTGAGGCTTTCTTCCTCCACTTCTCCTTCCTGCGAAAAAACACATTAAGTTATATTATGTATTAAAATACACATTGTGAAATTGCACCCTCATCACTCAGTTTGTATCCTCTGACAATCCCCAGTGGTTGGTTGTTATCCTCAGCTGACCAGCCCCAGCCTCTCCATTTCCCAGCCAGCCAGGGATATGTCCCAGGACTTTATCAGCATTGGTCTAGCCCCAGTTATTGATAAGCTTCTCTACATGCTGCTTCTCTTTAGTGCCCCATCTCCTTCTGTATTTTTTCCACGCTCCTGAATGTCAGTTCCAAGAACCAGGAAGAAATTTGAGACTGGTGGTAGATGGGTCTGAATTTCTCCAAGGAGTTCAGCTCATCCACAACACCCTGTTTGCACAAGCATACACTGTTCTGCCATTCATTTTCAGTAACTTCGTGTTTCCAAACAAAACTCCAGAATAAAAGTATAAACTGAAAGAAGAAAATAGGATGTTTACAGGATTCTCACACAGATTGTTTTATGCAACTTTCATTCTCTAGCCCACCAGTCTTTCCCTTCTGAATCACTACCTTCTCTCCAAAAGGAAGCTTCAGCTTTATTTCACAGATTCTTGGCCAAGGTATGACTGCTTTTTTCCCCTCCTGTGATACAAATTATTTTTTTTCTCTAGCAACCTGCAAAATATTTGTTTACAGTTTTACTCTCATATTTTGAGGAATGCCACATCATAATCACATTAGAAGTCTGATAGTATTCAGGTGTTCACTATACAGTACAGGATTTCTTATAACGTGGTGAAAATCAGTTGTAAAAGAAAAAGCTGTAGTGGATAGAACTCTTCTGATTATACTCCAGATCAGATTTTCTGATTTGATCAGTAGGAATTAAAATACTATACATGCATTTGGCTTTTTAGTTCAGTATTTAAATAGTCCCTGTCTTCTAGGTGGTTTATGTCAGTAAGTAACTACTTGCCTTTCTTCTCTCCATTAATCACTTTCTATGAGGTTTGATCTGTTCATGTTACTAACACAGTATATGGAAGCAACTCTAGGATTTCTTCCACTAGCTTCTCATTAGCATTCAAAAGCTTGACCTTCAGACCAAGACAGAGGTCTAGAGCAAACAACCCATTTGCAATCATCCCTTTGGGTCTTACCATCTCCACAGCCTTGAATCAGTTTATATGTGAATAACAAAATTCCCAAACATTGCAGGATGTGTGCTGACAACACCGTTTGCACTGACCCATACCAAAACAATGGCAAGTCACGATAGAAGCAACATGATATTATGAGATTAACTTAGTGATCAGTAGAACCCCATTGCACTCTTCATCTATGCGCTGCATGTGGGAGACCTGATTGTAGCACACAGAAAAGTAGACAAGCTTCAGTCTATCTCACTTAATATTGTTCGCAGTGAAGCTGTGATTGCTGAGAATTCAGCCCAGGTCAACACACCTACTTCAGGCACTTGGTGTTTGGCACCTTGTTGCTATTGCTTAGTACGCCTAACACTGAATTTAAGGCAGCAGGTATATACCTACATATGTACGCTATGCTTATCTGAATACAGCCATTTATTCTGTTATGGAGACAATTAATGATGATTTAAAAAATTATACGGTTTCATGGCAAAATTCTTGTTTTCTTTTACTAGAAAGAACATCCTTCACCGCTTCCACTGCTTTAACTCTATCAGTGTTTCTCAATGGTGGGTTATGAATAATGCTGGTAACAGCTTGCTCCTACTTGATTGGGAAGTGAGAAGTAGCTATTGTTATTGTCAGCCAGTCTTTACAGCAGCAAGGGACTCCAAGTGGCCTTTAATTACTGCCAGGAGCTCAGTTCCTGGAGGGTAAGGAACATGTTTACACCGTGTTCACCATGTCCTTTCAGCCTCAGAGGCTGGAAGGCTCTCAGAGGGCTATTTTGAATCTCAGGTGTTTGGGAGATTCTTTGTGGTGGAAATGTTGTACAGCTGTCAAATTACTATTTATAATCAGGAAGTCAAAATCAAAGTGCATGATGGTTTGAACCACTTACTTGAGCGATAACTGCATCTGAGTCATTTAGCTTTGTTGAAATCTAATACAAAAAACTTCCACCACAAAAGAATACAAAGTGGTATTGAACTGAAAAATGTGGTTCAAATCCTTCTTCTAGTAAAAAAAATAAATTTGTCTTAAATATACCTAAATGCATTGCATATTGTTGGATATCTGCTCACAACCACCAGTATTCTTGCAACTGTACTCTTAACATAGCGTTAAGCAATCCTGACACTCCAGGCCATGGTTGTTCGAAGACAAGAACAGGAAATTACAACCTACTTATATTTTCATAATTGTTTTCATTTTACATTTATCTGTCTACTGATATGTGTCATAGTAACCAGCCCTGTTTTCTTCTCAACAAGCCAACAATTGGAGGTGTTGGCTCTGAAACACAGTTGTGTTAAGAGTTGCACTTCTTTCACGCTTGTTTACTCCCAGTGCTGTGGAAGTCCTCAGGACATTTGTGTTTGCTTTCTAGAGTCACTTTGCATGAGGAATGATTCCAGGTGCCTGCCAAACTCTTGCCAAAAGAATTCTACATGTGTTGCCGGTCGTAAAGACGATACTTGCAATTGTGCAGACATATCAGTGGACAGTGTGGAGGAACTCTGCAATAAAACCTCTGATCCTTGCTCCTCAAACCCTTGTCTTCAAAATGCTACCTGTTTAAGCTCTGCTGGA
Source organism: Sula dactylatra (assembly GCA_013389905.1). Taxonomy (NCBI): domain Eukaryota; kingdom Metazoa; phylum Chordata; class Aves; order Suliformes; family Sulidae; genus Sula; species Sula dactylatra. The sequence goes on from WEKW01026439.1 coordinate 60,967, forward strand.
AACCTCAGCTTTACTTGCGAGTGCCCTGCTGGATATAATGGACCTACCTGTGAAATAGCTGTCAGCATGTGTGACACAAACCCTTGTGAGCACGGAGGCACCTGCCAAAGTGGCCTGGCTGGGCCCACCTGCCTTTGTAGCGCAGGTTACACAGGTAAACTCTGTGAAATGGATTTTGATGAATGCATTTCCGAACCATGCCACAACGGAGCAGTGTGCAGGGATGGGGTTGATGAATACTCCTGCTACTGCGTCCCAGGCTACCAAGGCAAGCACTGTGACCTGGAAGTGAATGAATGTGTATCAGATCCGTGCCTGAATGGGGCAACGTGTCTCAACCAGATAGGACAGTATGACTGCATCTGTCCAGTTGGGTACACAGGTAAGTACTATTAAAACAACTTTTTCTTTGCATTGTGGAGAACCATCATAATTCATGTTTCAAGTTCAGCTCCCCCACCCACACACTTATTTAGTTGTGTCTGTATTACCACCTTGCCTTCAGCTTTGGCACCAGTGGCTGTTGGTGCATATGTTGCCTTATCACTGTGAACTACTGATATCAGATAGACGAGGCTTAAAGAAATCTCACACTTACCAGAAGCTACAGAGCAGTTTCATGAACATTGGGTTGCATCACAGGGGTAGGTTAACTTTCCTTTTAAAAGAAACATTCTCGAAATTCCTCTCCTCAGAGTGCTATAGATAGTTTTTGGCCCTCAGAAAAAGCCTATGTTTGACAGGGTTAAAAATTAGATCTAATTAGACTTGCTTGATTTGCTAATCATTAAAAACTCTACCATTAAACCTAAACATTTCACATTAACTTCCTCTTCTCTGCCCGTCCCAGAAACAGAGGACTCATTTGCAACTAGAACTTTATGTAAGTTAAAGAGAATGAAAAGTATTATCAGGTTCCCAAACTGCCCATTTTTTGATAATCCCATTTTATATGGCTCCATTTTTAAGATGCGGGTATGAATTTTCTTGCCTACTTCCTCTACTGGAGGGCATATAATCCTTGCAGGAGCTAGCTCCCTTCACATTTCAAGGCTGTATTCAGGGGTAGGTCTGCAAGAGGTAGCACACTGAGTCATTAAAAGGAGAAAAGGGGAGGCATTTTAGTGATAGATTTCCAGTCAGGTAAGCAAACTAAAAAAAGAATCATACAGCAAAAAGGTGTGTGTGTGTGGGGGAACAACCAGTGATTGGTTCAAGTGATTCAAATGAATAAGAAATAAGAGATGTGGTTTACAGCTCCATCCCCAAATCCCCATGCAGGAGGCCAAGTCAGAGGTAAAAAGCAGCTTTCCCGTGTCTGACGCAGCACTTGTTGGAAGCCAGCCCTTGGTTAATATCCCTCATGAGCACGGAGAATGTTATTTGAAGGAAGCTTGTTACCTTCCTGCCACCCCGCTGCTGCCAGCGGGTGCCTGAGCCCAGGCCAGCTGAGGAGAAAACTACACAACCAGGGGAAAGCCAAAGAGCAGAAGGAAGGAAAAACCTATTAACAACCAGCATGGTTACTCTGCAACGATCAGACTCAGCCCAGACCTCCTGTTGTATTCAGGAAACTGTATTTGTTTAACTGGCACTGTTAGTGGGGTCCAGGCCTGGATCTATAGCCCAGGAACTCAGTTTGAAAGAGGCAGAATATACACCTTAGAGACAAAGAGAGAGAAAAACCTAATAAAATAGTAAAGCCCAAATAAAAAGCAATGAAGATTTAGATCAACACAAACTGCTGGAGGAAACTCACTCTGCTGGAGTCATTCCACTTTCATCATGAAATTCTGCTGTTTCCCAGGCTGATGCTCTCTGCTCTCACCAAAAATCAAGCGATGTCACTGAGTGCTCCACACTCTGCACAAGCAGAGTTAAAAAATGAGGAGAGAGCTAAGGAAGGAGCAGAAGGCTAAAATACAAAGCAAAGAGGCCGCAGTGTTTTGACATGCAGCTCCAACTCTGCTTCCAGCAGCAAAGAGACTAATCATTATAATTCTGTAAAGGAGTATCAGACTGTACCTTCAGCAGTAAAACACCAGCTTTTAAAGGCTACTTAACAAAATGATTTATCTGAAGCGTTCTTTTTTGTTGTTTTCTGCACCTTGCTGCAAGTTGCGCTAAATGCACAAGCCAGAGGGGTTACTGGATGAAACACCTGAGGTGTCTCCATTGGTAATAAAAACCCTCATTTACTCTGTCAGAGGCTCTTGCCACCATTATTATCCTGGCCTGACACCGTGAATTACCATGGAAGTCACCCAGCCTCATCTCATTCCCCAAGATGTTAAAAAGGTTATATCTCTTGATATGTAGGTAGAGAATGTACAGTAAATCTACAGCAGTAATGTTAACCAAATGCTTGAGTTACTGGCTGCAGTTGCTACTTGTTTCATAGACTATGACTGCTATTTTGTATGAATGGTATGCTGCAGCACTTCTTAAAATAGCTGAGAAATGTCACACATAATTCTTACACAAATGGAAGAAGTTAGAACGCACCAAGAGCCAGAGTGGAAAATTCAGCATGAAATCCACAGTTTCTATGATAATGCTCTGCATGTGTGAAATTATTTACAAGACATGTGTCACACAGCTGTTAAATAATGAAGCTCAATTGGTTTGTTGAAGTTTTGCTGGCTACCTTAATCAAATGCATTTTTTCCTCTATTGCACTAATTGCACTTGCTTTTAATTCACCCCAACAGAGCATGGTGTAAGAGCCCATTATTACCCACAGCTAGGTACGTTAATTACCTTGCTGGACACAGCTGAACCCATTTCTCCATTGCCAGTGAACATTTTAGTGTGAACTATCAGGGGTGCATGGCAGTTCCAAAAACCAGTCTTAGGCCAAGCAAGAGCAGGAGAAAGTGTTTCGATGACAGATGCAATAGGTACAATGGGCTAGATTCATTCTTGATGCAATACCTTTTACTATGTGGTAACCATAGCTGGGATGAACTCTGTACAACATGAAGAAATTTTTCCTGATGGATCTTTACATTCTCATGCAGTATTCTTATCAATAATATGTAGGCCATGCAAATATTTAGAGTAGATGTGTCATAAGTCATAAGCACTTAAAGGCAAACAGAGGCATGGCAGGCTCTACCATGGGATGAGGCACCTCAAATACAGATCTCACTTCCCAACAAGCTCATGGTAGAATCGCTGTGGATATTGATTGCAAATGGAATTATCCATCCAACAGCAACTGCCAACAAAGTAGAAGGCCTGTTTCCTTCCCCGGCTTTCAAGTTTCAAACCAGCCCTCCCCGCCTCACATCCTAGCCAGCCTGAGCAGAGGATTTGGCCCAGGTTATCAGCTTGCTGCTGGGACTTCTAACTGCAAGACTGTGATGTAAGAGGATCCCAGCAGAACGGGCCACATTTCAAAGGGTTTTCAAAATAAAGATTAGCAGAGGGCACATACATCCAAAGAGTGCTTGTCACTTGTCCATAACTTCCCAGCACTGAAACCCTTGGTTGGATTTAGCCCCACTGTTCTCCTCCGATTGTGTCTGGTTAGTACAGTGTTGTAATACCTGTAACATTTATGTCTGTGCATGCACGCAGCTAACTGGTGGTCTGTATAGACCTGTGTGCAAAAAGGACAAGCCTTGCTCCAAGAAGCTGAACTCTTCCCTCTATCCAGTTTTTGATGAACTCTCTTCCTCCCCTTTCAAAGCTGGTGCCTCGAAAATAGCTATCTGACACTCTCCATCCAGATGGCGGCTCATAAGATTACTATATACAGATTGAGGAATTTTGGGACAGTCTTCTGAAGCTGTTGTGCCCAAGCCCAGCACTGCAGTGCAGGAGAGCGGGAGAGGTGACCGGGATACCAGTTTCCAGCAGTACTAAGAACACACGGCTCCACTTGGAACTACACTGAGCCTGAAAACCTCTAGCGTCTTTTACCAGAAGGTGACTTCACAATATATCTGTAGGCAGGCAAGCCTGAAAACATTGGCTGTACCTCTTTCCTCCTCGCCTGCATTTACTTTTTATTGACCGGGGCTGTACAAAGAAGTGCACAGGAGAACTCATTTAAAAAACAAGCAGCATAAGAAATAATTTTAGTTCTTCAAGGAAACTGCAAAAGTCAAAAATATCACTTATATCCACCTCCCCAGTCTTTCAATTCAAACCACTTGTGCAGTTTGCTATCTGCTGAAAGCACTCTGCCTGCTCTGGGATGGGATGCCTTTGCTCTTGATGCTACAGCCCCATGCAATAACTGTGGCAGGGCTTGCTGGTACTTTTTTTACTTTCCAGCATATGATATTTGGCATACAGCATATTTATGACAGAATGTTAGACTGAGGTGCAAATGCAGATCTAATCTTTTCAGCTCTCTTCTTCACATATAAGAAAGCATGACAGGAGATTCAGTGGAGGCTGGGAATGAATTCCTTCCATTTGCATGGCATATCGCATGGGCTGGATGCATTATACAGAGAGAAGTTTACTTCTGAGGCAACATTGCCGAAGGCAGGTTACTGGGCTTGATAGATTAAAGACATGAACCAAAACAACAACGCTATGTTCCCATGTTAATCGTCAGGCTGTTCTCAGGCCTGCAGTTTTAAATTTGGCAGAACTGAGGATCAGTTGAACAGGGCTTGTTTTGTCACATGATTTTTAGTGTTCACAGTAAGCTGTTAACAAGCTCTGGCAGATTTACGGTCACTAGACATACTTCTGCAAACACACTGTTTACAATTACAGTGAATTCACAGGGCAATGACCACAGAGGGATTGCTCACTATATCTGGATGTAATGTACATTACCATAAAGCCATAAGAAAGCGTTCCTGTGCTAGGGTCTTGCAGCAGGCTTCCTCTGAAAGTGGTGGCTAACTGAATCAGTGAACCTTAAACTAGAGGCACAGGACCAGCAACTTCACCCACCCAGTGTTCTATATGTGGTCTCAAGAAACTATAAAAATATATTTACTAAAATTACAGCAATAATATTTCATAACTACTAGAAAAATGAACTTGCGCATTTATGTTTCAATACAATAAAAAATAGCTATGAGATAACATCCTCAACTTCTTTTAGATATTTTAAGATATTTCCAGGTGTTTATCCACAATATGGATTTTTTTTTTTTTAGTAATCAGTTATAAATTAGTAACAGTGTTAAATATTAGTAACCTCAGTGTTTTGAGAAAAATATCCTTAAAATGTACAAATTTCACAGCAGGACAGAGCTGGCAAAAAGAGCATAAAGAAAGAATTGGAGGTGAGCTCCTAAATAAATGGCTAAGACAATACCCATCATAAAAATGTGTCTGTTCCCATCTTTGGAAAGCCTGCCCCATCGTCTTGTACCAAAAACTTTACCTCTCAAAAAAAAGTGGAACCCTTTCTCAGGGCTGCAAATTCTCTTTCAAGCAGCAAATTCCCCTGAAAACTATTTACAATACTACCGCTACTTTGGTAAGCCAAATAAAAGACAGGGAAGTCCACTTAAAAGCAGCTTCTTCATTATAATTTGTAATTTTGCATCTGGTTTGTGGCTGCTACTGCAGCTGTTAAAACAAATTGACTTGGTGTGTGAAAATTATTTTTAAAATATGACTCTCTATTACTCAAAACACTAAATAATTGCATAAGCATACAGAAATGATCAAAAGTCAATGATCAAAGTGATCAGAAAATGACCATACCTGAAATAATCAAAGCAGAAGCTGCAAGACATTAGTTATGAAATTTTCTCAGTATCTCCTGGACTGTGCTAGAGATAAGAAAAAGGAGTGTATATTTAACCTGCCAACTGTCAAAAATGGCTGTAAATTTATATTAGTACTGATTTACTTCAATCAAGTATCTCTTTAGAGCAGCTCCAAGATTCGGACCTGTTGCAAGCAAGGCATCATAGACCAATTTATTTACAAATTGCTAAAGCTTAAATAAAATTAAGCAATAAACCACAGCTAAACAGACAGCTTCCCAATGAATTCAATTAACTGTGCAGCTTTAAGTGGGTTCTTCTGAGGTCATTAAATTACTAGTCACTTCTGAACAGAACAGTTCCTTCGGTTTCCACGTTCAAGCAAACATAAAAAGTTGTTATTCTACCTATTCTTGTGAATAACAGCTCGCTTGTTCTTTTGTAAATTCTCCCAAGCCTTGGAAAAAAAACTAGTCTTGCAATGAACATTAAGGAGGAAATACCTTTTAAAAAATAGGCAATTACTTAAAAAAAGGTAACGTGAATATTGTACTTCTAAATTTGGGGTTTGCTTGTTTTCTTTGCTTCTGAAGGTGCAAACTGTGAGATGGAAATAGATGAGTGCTCATCACAGCCGTGCCTGAATGGTGCAACCTGCTGGGATTCCCTGGGGAACTTCGCCTGCTCCTGCGCACCAGGCTTCCTTGGAGACCTCTGTGAAACCAATATCGACGAGTGCATCAGCCAGCCATGCCTCAACGGGGGACAGTGCACAGACAGTGCCAACGGGTATGACTTCTACAGCTGAGTAACAGTAATGTGTGATGCTTTTACCTCCTCTGCAGACAGGAATGCTATGAGAGCCTGCACTGCCAGGTAGCTGATTTAATTTCAAATTGTGGGTTTCACTCCTTGATCCTGCACTGTTTTCACTTTAAATTTGAAAAGAATTAAAGAAAACAAGTCTGGTGTCAAAGCCAGTAGGACAACAAAACATTTATGGCAAAGGCCAATCAAGCAGTACACCTTTCACATTTGTACTTTTACTTTAAATATTTACAGTGTGTTGTTTGTCTGGCTCTGAGGACTGTGATTTACAGATGAATTCTGTTTCTAACATTCATCAAACTTTAGTTTGCAAGAGAGATGTGAAAGTGTATAAAATTGAATTTGCCAACAGCAGCTGCCCACACTGACAGACAGAAGCACTAGAAAAAAGAGGCAAACTGTAGTAATAGTAATCATCATAATAGATATCATTAGGAAATGGGTCTTTATAGGCATATAGGACAACAGCTCCTTATTCAAAACCACCTGCAGTCCATGGACAAAGAAAAAATAAATAAATAAAGAGAATACAAGGCAACAGAAGGCAAGTTTCTCCACCTGATGTTACTAGTGCTATACAGAGGTCCAAGTGCAGCCCATACAGCCAGAGCTCTGGCATTTGTTCACCAATACTGGCTTTGCATGCTCAGCATGAGATTTCCAAAACTGAAAATGTGTATGTATAAGCTCAAGTCTATGTTATAGAAAAAAAAAACCCTGAAAGTTCATGAGTATTCATGCAGGCGCTGCCCTCACCAGTATAAGATTTGTCCTCTACTGTGTATTTTCCAGTTTTTATAAAGCAGTTTTGAAGATTTTAGCACCGCAAACATCAGTCCAAAAATCATGTCAGTGAAAGGCATGCTTACTTGAATGAGAGGGGAAAGAGATCATGTTCTGGGAATGAGCTTTTGTACAGTGTGGTGACATGGCACCAACCTTGTGGAGCTCCTTTTCAGCAGCACTGAATGACTCTGAACAGGACAAAGCAATTTACTGTTCTCCACTGCAGCTAAAGCTTGCCAGCAGGAGAAGGAGGTCACCTTGCACCCAACTAGTTCACAGCAGACCCACTTAGTAACCTGCAAGCCTTTTAAGGATACATGCATGAGGTGAGCAACTGGGATGCTCATTCAGGCCAGACTTAATCCTACTCATTTTTCTCCTAGCTTTTAAAGCTGAGGTACACGTAAGAGCAATTTTAATTGGCTTGTAATACTGCGGGATATCTGGAGAACAATTGGAGCTTTTTCCACATTTGTTACATGATGAAAAGGGTTGGACAAAGCAGCAATTCAAAACAGAAGGGTGTCTAGAAACTTCCTTTCTTTTGTGTATTTTTTGGGTTAAATGAAGAATTTGATTCTTTAAACAGTAGTTTTCCTTTTCTGACTGAAGTTACAGTACAGCTGAGGCTTTTGTGTGTGCCACCAGCTCTCACAGAAATATGCGAAGTGAGAGGTTTAGCATTTAAAGGTGTAAATACAAACACTGAATGAAATTCTCCCACCAATTGCGGACAGATTCTTCCAGTGAAGTTTCATGAATGCAACAAAGTAGAATTTGTTCTCTTAAAAAAAGCAGTTTCACATTATTGCACATTTTGCATTTAAATTCAATGACTTACAGAGGTGCCTTAGCTGGACCTACAAAACCTGGTGTGCACAGGCACAGAGGATACCTCTGCATGCTCCAAGCCTTTTTTCCATAGAAAATACTCCCAGGACCTTCAATGCTCTTTCAATTGCATATGAAGGAACATCTGCACTTATTGCTTTCTGCATATTTTGAGAACACTAAACAAGAAGCCCAAAAAATATGTTAGGTAGAGTATCTAAGAGTATCACTCTTAATAGAAAAAGGCATCTGCCTGCTCAGTCACAGCCTGCCCACAAGCAGGGTACCCTCCAAAATTCCTGAAGGTCAACAGCAACATCAAACACTCAAAGACACCCAAGAAAAAAGGCACCCAGGTGAAGCTTCTCATTAAGCAGCGAGTTGTGAATATTCCTCACTGCTCCTTCATTCTGGACCAAAGGGAAAGAGGAGCATGGACTAAGGCAGAAAAAAAGTCTTTCACCGCAAAGCTGAACAGCGCCAAACTGAAGGCACATGGAGGAAATGTGTGAAAAATACAGCAAAAAAAAAAAAAGACTTCTGTTCTGAGAACATGACTTGGAAGGAAAATTATTTTTCTGATTCACATCTTCCTCATTACTTTTTATATCCTAAATTCAAATGCCACCTGGTCTAAGTAATATCTGATTTTGATTTAAGAATAATCCATACGCTAGTAATAAACTGGCCTACCAGAAGTTTCTGCTTATGTACACTTAAATAGCATAGTAAAAAGTTTACGCTTTTAGGGTTGTTAGACTGCAGGAGCCAGTTCTCCGATGCTCCCTTATGTTCAACAATTTCATTTTCTCTCCACACATTTACTTCAAGTCTAACACTTAGATATTAAGCACAGAAATTATCAAATAAGTATACTTATCTCTTGTTCAGCAAGATTCCCCATGATTTCAATTGTACAATAACCAGTGCATCATTTTTAATGTAAAATAAACCAATATAAGAATAAATTTGTTTCTGATAATTAGGCAAAGATCATTCAAGCATGCACCTTATACTTTATGACATAAGCATAGGAGTTATATGTTTTATAATAATTAGCTCACCTGAAAAAAACCCACAAACAAAAAACCCCAGACATTGCTGATTACCTGCACGTTGTTCATTTATATATACGAGTTTGTTTACTTCCAAACTCCTAATAGTAACATTGCTATTAAAACAAAGCTCATATTACTGTGATTATTTGAACTATGCAAGTAATTGACATTTTTTTTTACTAATCTAAGAACAAAAAATATTGGGTTTCATCAAAGAGAAAATATCACTTAGTCAAGGAACAGAAATTGTTTTATTTTTTGGCCAATTCAATTTCTACCAGTCAAAGAGAAAGGGATACTAACACATTCTGCCACTCCCCTTTTCATTTTGTGAATAATGTTAAGCCTACAAAAAAATGCATTGGAAATGACAGAAACTTTTTTCCCCACAAAATTAAAAAAAGAAGAAGAAGAAGAAGAAGAAGAAAAGATCAATAACTCTTAGAAGAAATGATCTGTCAAAACCAATTTGAATTCACAAGTAGCTTTTTTCCCCAGACAAAACCACGTTTCAGGAAGAAGCTCATTTTTGGTTCCCAATAGCTGCGGTTTCTCCTAGAGCACCAGGTGGTGGTCTCAAGCCTGGACTCAGCTGTGCAAGCTGCTAGCCAAGGCTACACAAGAAGTCTGCGTAGGTTTGGGAACAAAGACCAGACCTCCTGACTTCCAGCTACAGTGAACATTGCATTCTGTGTTGCAGGTACAGCTGCAACTGTACCGGTACTGGATTTATAGGCGTACACTGTGAGACCCTAACTCCCTTATGTTGGTCACAACCATGCCACAATAACGGCACTTGTGAGGACAATGCTGACAATTACACGTGCCACTGTTGGCCAGGTAAGGTCTAAGTTCTCCTATAAACACTCTCTTTCCTTATGTAGTAGATATGTCCTCATTTTTTTACTGATACAGTAAAAGATTGAAGCTGTATAACCCTAAAAATGCTCTATCGGCTTGTGTTTAGACAGGCTTCACTCCTCATTGTAAGCCCTGTGGGTAAGTTGCTCTCTTTTACAGCTAAGGATTTCCCTGCGCAGCAGAAGCTGGCAAAACCAAAAGTGCCAGTATTATGGAGTAAAGACAGGAAATAAGTCAAAGCTGGGATTCATCTTCCAGTTGCTTAATCTTTCAGCCCCTGGGATATCAATGAACCATTGCTGCAGCTGACTCTTTTTAACTCTTCACTAACATGGCCTTTAAATCAGTCTACAAAACTACTTTTCAATGCAAAATATCATCTGTTTGCAAATATAAATTAAACTGGGTGTTACATTGGGAAACTGGTCTCCTTCATATCACCAGTGGAAGTTCTGCTGTCTAGCAGTGTGGGGTGAAACACACTGGGCTGTGTTCTCTACCAGCAATGCTTGCATATCCAGCTGTTTGCAAAAAGGCTCCCTCAGCCCAGTGGGGACACAGACACTGTGCTCTTCCAGACTTTGTGAATCTTTCAGTATACGGGCTGACTACAAGAAGGTCTCTAGAAAGTTTGATGTCTGTGTCCTTACTGAGGACACAAGAGCACAGCACACTATGAGGAGAAAATGCCACAGTGGTGTTGGACTACACAGTTCTTGGTGCATTAGAAATTGAAATATTAGAGCCCATAGCATTTTCCAGAAATCAGGGAGTTCTGTGGCACTTCAAACTCCAGATAAAGCACTTTACACCAGATAATTTATACTCCCTGCCCTCCTCTGTCACAAGGAGGCGATGCAAAAGCAAAACTTCACACAACCTGAGAGTGTATCTACACCACAATGCAGTGTCTCGTTATCCACACAGATCTCCACCCTACTTTCAAAAAAATACCAACGTCTGTAGAGCACAGCAAAGCTCAGCTAGGTAATGCAGAATAGCCGTAGCAATAGCCTGCTGCCAAACCCTGACAGAGAGCTGCAAGGAAATGTTCACACCTTCGAGAACCTGAGGAAATCTTTTAGCACGACAGAGCCTGAAACCAAGTGCATCTAATATTCACAATAATATTTTCAGGTCTGGAATGAATAGATAGCACGTCGATTAAACACCTTCTCCTCGTGGTTCTCTGCAGGCTACACGGGTCCCCGCTGCGAGGAGGACATCGGGGAGTGCAGCAGTAGCCCCTGCCTCTCCGGGGGTGACTGCGTGGAGCGCTCCTGGGCCAGCCACTATGGGAGAGTTCCAGGCCTGCCACCATCCTTCAGCTACGATAAGGCCGAGGGCTATATCTGTAGCTGTAAGCCAGGCTTTACTGGTAAGATTCCTTGGTGAAAGCTTAGGAGATTGTGTACTGCAGTATCCTGTTGTTTAGGCCTGGCTGTAAATAAAACTTTAAAATGTTATGTGTTTTAAGGTGCCATAGTGCAAAGGGTCCCTCTGGTGGTCACCGTAGACACATTTCAGTAGTGATTTCTATGGAATAAAGGGAGTTGGTTGCACAAATTTGGGACGTAGCAAGAGAGCAGCAGGCTCCAATACAGCCCCTAAGGCAGCCCGGGCAGCAGGAGAGAGAGATGGTCTCTTCCACAACCTTGGCTGCAAAACTTCATCGTTCATAACTGCATTTGCTTGAATTATGCCATAAACTTCAGTTAGTGGTTGTTTTATCATGAGCTTGAAATTCACGGTGCACAGGTATTATATTACATGTATGAAATCAATGAATAATAAAAAGGAGAGTATTTTCATAAAACAAAACTCTCAAATTTTTGGTGTTTCTGTCCTCATGTAATTCAACATAGTGCTGAGGACTCGCAGAAACACTTCATCTGAGCACAAGGCAACATTTTGCACAAATTCAGCAGTTTAGTGTGTTGGTGATATTCTACAGCTTAAATGAAAAATAATTTTAAGTTGTGGGCATAGCTGTGTTCTTAAGGAAAAAAAATTACAGATACCCATAATCTTAAGAAAGAAGATGTGTTGAGATTTGCATTTAACGCAGCCTACACTATTTAGCACAACTACAAAATGTTGGATTTGCATTGTACGCTTCTGGGTTTACAGTATTTTTCTGGAAACTCCATTCCCTTTTTCTTTCTGAAGGAAAAAATATTTTAATAAGTAGATTAATTTCATTAGTCTTTAATTTCTCATTACATTAATCTCCTGAACAGCTTACAAAGTTTCCTGTGACTTCCAGTGGGTCACATGACTGATATCGCCAACACAGCAGATACAAAAGTACATGGAAAGCACAGCTTTCACTCTAAATTCCCAATTTATTTTTCTTCAAAGTGGCATTGAGACTTGTTAGCTTTTGTTCCATCCCTTCCCCTTAACTGTCCTTCCCTATCCTGTCACTGAGTGTTGCTGTTGTACTTTTGTTCTGCCTAAGAGAGTATAATATGAGGCTTCAACTAAAGCTTGCAATATCCCCCAGGCTGTCCTAAGCACCCTTACCTCTTCATGTGCCACTTCTTTCTCTTCGCTTCCTTCCAGTAACATCCAGTTCTCCAGTTTCTTTTCTTCCTCTCTTGCCCTAATTTATAAATTCCTATGCTCTGTCAGACAGCCCAGAAGGTGTTTTCTTGTTTAATCATCATCCTTTATCTCCCACTTCCATATCAATTGTCTTCACCTGGCTTGTTTGCCTGAATTGGGTCATGATTCTGCTGGTTTCATTCACATGGAGGACTCTTTTACTCCCCAGGGAGCCAGTGGACCCCCGTACTGGCAGATTCTAATCAGTCTGAAAAAAGTGTCTGTATTTATTTAAATCAATTAATCTTAAATCAATTTTTTTAATAGGTAAGTTCCGAAATCACAATGCAGGACTCTCCAAAGCATGACTGAGAGAAGTCTTGGAGACCCTGAAATTTCTGACTTCATATGCAAATTATATTACATTTTTAAAAACCTTATGTAAGTTTAGTTATCCATATACCTGTTGGATATTATATATAACTTTCTTTAGAAAAAAAACCAAAATAGTTATTCTTACCAAACAGTGTGCCTGGGCAGCTGGAGGCAGGAAGAACATAATCTTTAACAGGGATGGCTGTAAAAGCTGCGTGTGAAATACCATTCAGTAACATGCTGCAAAATAATAGCAAAACAAGGTTAATCTTGCTACTCTTGTCAGCTCCTTCCCTGCCTTTGTTTTTCAGCAGGGCCTAAATTTTAAACACTTTTCTTGCTAGCTTGTGTGAGATACAATGCAGTCAAGCAATTTACATATTAATAGAGAAAACAGCAGGATTGCTCTAACTGGCACTTAGCACCCTAAACTCCCAGGCTTTGCTCCAACAGCCCTTAGGTATAAAGCAGCCAACCTGCCCAGTAGCACTGCGCATTTCTCTCCCACCCTTCTCCTTCCCCCAGGTAATCTGGAAGTGGAAAGTGCTCAAAATGAGCCTCAGCCTCCTTGTATGTCAGAAGCGTTGACACAAAAATCCTATAAAGTGGAGTGGAAACATTCCCTTCTGATGGTGATAAGTAATTTCTCTAATTATAGCCAAATTCATAATCAATAAACTACATGTTTTAATGGGAGTTAAGGAAGATTTAGAGTTAGAGTTGAAAGCAGTAGTATGATTCAAAGTAGCAGATGAATACCTGATCAGGATCACTCAGTATATGGGTGCTTATCTAATGTATATGAACTAACAGTCAAGTGGAAAAAGTCAGATCCTTTCATCTGGGTATCAGTACATCTCACTGACAGCCAAAGTCCTACATTTCTGCAGCTGTAGGTCAAGAGTTCTTCCAGCCTTAACACCTGACCTCAGATTCCTATTGGAACAGGGCAAAGATTTTCTTTAATAAATTACATTCAATATTTTATTATACCTCTTTCCTCAGTAAAGCATTTGCAGAACTTTGTAATGATACTTCACTGTTCAGGGTAATATGAAGAAATAATAATCCACATACCCTGCATTGTGAGGGCCTGATCCAAAAGCCATTGAAGTCAATGTAAAGAATGTGAGGACAGTTGCAAATTTTGTAACAAGCATAAAATGGCATCTTTGAACTTACTGGATAAGATTGCAAACAAATTACTGTAATTCAACTGAAAAAACAAGAATATCTACTTTTTGGACTACAGTTTTTAGGCCCAAGGGCAGGAAATAATGGAGCCTAAACACATGACTATGTCAGGATAGAATATTTCCCCACCCAGCAGGGGGAAAGGAATAAATATTATCTGGCAGTATATTGTAATAGATGGTGTTCGTTCAGGTGACTTGAAAAATAGTCAGTAGTCCTACTAAAAGTCTTGGAAGGAACAAATCTGCAACCAACATTATTTACACAATTTGATTCTTGAAAATAAAAAATAAAAATCCCAGTCTGGAGACTTCATCCCAGCTAGGAACTCTTTGAGGCCATTGGATATATGCCTTATCCCAGATCCAAGATAGAAAATTCCTGTGCAGGTTCTACAAAGGGTTAAAAGTTCTCCAGCTCCCTTCTAAATCAAAAGGTTCAGGGATACTCAGATTTCAAGAGGTCTCAGTAGTTCTGCAGTAGCAAGCCCTAGATTTTTTATATTATGTTGGTCTGCTGGCCCCCTAGCACAAGAGCACTTTTAATAGATTGGGCTTTCTTTTAAAGGGCTTGTGATTTGTTACTGTTAGCTAAAGGCAATAGTTACCCTAGAACTGTGTCCTTTCATATCATGGATATATTGTCTTGCTCTAGCACTGCACATTTTTTAAAAAGACTGTTATTTGAAAGGTTAAACTTTCCTCATGAAAACATGTGGGAAAGGAGGAGGGCAGAGCTATGGATTTGGTAGTGACTCATTTCACCAGGTTGTAATAAACTTAGCACCATGTCAAAATTAAAGGGCCTCTGAACTTGCAAGGTCTATCAGGTGACACATTCCAGCGGTGAACCAAGCCCAAGGAGGGGTGAGTGTGCAAGGCTCCCCATGCCTCAAAAGCAGTGCTGCCCATGGTCCCCAGGTGGGTGGGATGGTGCCGCTAGCAAGGATGAACACCGTCCGTTTTGCTTCAGCAGAATGAGTGTAAGAGGAGCAGAGCCCACTAACCTGTTTGTAGGCAGGGTGCCTGCTGCCTGCTGACACGCAGATGAGCACTGGCTGCTGAGGACCTTACCACTTCTGGTGTCTTCTTATCAGCTATTTGCCAGTTGTGCCAGCAGTGCTGCTGCTTGCTTTGGCATCATGAATTCCTAGTGGGTTTTTGGCCTTTTTGTTTATATTTGTCTTGTTTTCTGTTTTTCCCTTTTAAGTCTTCTTGGCCCTTTTCCCAGTTTGTTGGACTGCTGCAAGAGAAAATGATATGATCAGACTGGTATCGTATGCATATTGAATTCCTGGCATATGCATGGGGGAAAGAAACTGTCTCCTGGAGCCAGAAGATGAGGCAGATAAATGGCCAATATGGGAGAGTACTAAACACTCAACTAACTAAAAAAAGCCCTCAACCCAGAAACTGAACTGTGAACATCATGGGACCAGTGCTTAAAAACTGAATCATTTGGACTCTCATTCTGCACTTAAGCCAGGGTGAAAGAAACACAGAAGCACACAGGGCATCAGGCTTGCATTACCCTGCACGTCTTTAGATGCTGCTATCAGCAGACCACCTAGCAGATGACAAGGTAGACTACATCTCAGCCAGCCATACTCCTCTCCCCGGGCCTGTGAAAGTATTATACAGACATAAATACTATTTATGAGTAATGGGTAGGACAGTAGGCACATTATCACTGACTTGGAAGCTTTAAAAACATACATATATTTTTGGTTTCTTCATTTTTTAAATCCCCTTCTTAACCATCAGTACAATTATCACAAAGCTGCCATCTTTCTCAGATATATAAAGTGATGTGAGTCTTACAAAACTGGAATCGAGCAGATGAATAGCAGAGGTCTCATCGTGTCCCCAAACTCCATATTTTATTTTTTCTTTATTTCCTCATCTGTCCCTCAGCTGTTCACAACATGGTAGTCAATCATTCCTCCATTACACCAGCTAGCTCACTTTATTTCATGGCCCATCATCACAGCTTAAAAGGTTATTTTCTCTATAATCTGAGACCTTAGAAGAAGACAAGACTATTCAAGGAAAGAATGAAGATAAAAAAGGAGGAGATACAGAGAGAAAAGACAATTTTTAAATTAAGAAGGTGTCAAGGGCACCTCTCATCTTTGCAGTGGGACTCAGGCTTCTCCTGCAGGCAAGGCAAGAACTCAAGTTCAAAATTAACAGGTCTGGAAGTACTGTTAGCTAATTATTATTCCCATACAAGCAAAGGTTCAAGAAGGAAAATGCTGCTACTATCAAGCACCCATTCAAGGTTAGCTGGTTTAAGGAGAAATTCCAAGTACAACTACTACACATGTGAAATGCTGAAAAACAGAATTAGGGCTTGATGTATTTATAGGCTTCTTACCACTCTGGAACTGCAGACAGGCTGTAACGGGGCTGCAAACATATATCTTTTCCACCTATATTCAATTTGCAGTCAGTACAGGATCTGTTTTACACTGTTAGACTGCTGTGAAAGGTTCCCTTACAAAATCAGCTTTGTGGTGCTGGGCAGTTGTGCAGCAAAACATGACAAATCGTAGATATTTTCTGACCATGGGAAAGAAATTACTGCTTTCCTAGAGATATTTCTACAGTGCTGCCCTATCTCCATTCCAGACACTGTGACATCCATATATTCCTCTGTTCAAAATCACAGGGGTAAAGGAGGAGGAGGACCTTCACTCACTACTCCCAGCCAGTCTCTGGCAGCTTCAGCATTGCAAGACCAGTGTAAGCAAGGGCTGTACCACCACAGGATGCCCTCAGGGCCTTGCAGGCACTTACTCCCTGTAAAACCCTACACAGAAAAGACAATTAGCACTTTAAAGTACTTTTTCCATCTCTACTAAAGTCTCTGATCTTGAAAGAACATTTGGACAGGCTTTTAATGATTCTATCCTCTAATATTATTTAACATTTTTTCAATCAGCAGCATCCTGGTGAGGAGTTGTTCACAGTGTCATCAGAACTGGTTCCTTCTCAGTTTTCCCCTCCTTCTTTACTTTTGTCACAGAGTTCTTCCTTCTCTTTTTTCTTTATTTTTGGAACTGGTCAGGATATTCTCTTTGAATGGCAGACTGTGTCCTTTAGCCCTGGCCTGTGGACTACGCCGGGGAAAAAGAGACAGACAGCTTTGCAAATGGTTTTAGACTCCGAAAATGCATGTTCACTAGTTTCTTGCTTGTCTTTTTATTCACTTTTGATCAAACTGCTTTCTTTGCAATAAGCCCTAATCACTTCTCACATGCTTAGCTCCCAGCCTGAACTCATTGTTACGTTAGTCTAATTAGTCTTTCCCTAGATAGTCCCCCAGAAGGAAAGCTGAGGCTGAACTCACAATTGGCACACTCTGTACCATAATGGTCATATGAAGGAAGCACAGCTCAGAACATTGATGGCAGCACTGAAATTAGGCTATATCTGGATGAATTTAGAATTTGCCATTCCTTTATCAGTTTCCATTACAGAACACATGGGACATTTCTATTTGATTTCTATTGCAGGTAGTGCTCCTTTTCAAAAACTGTAAGGAATACCATTTAGTGTAAGGTGTAATTTTTACATTCTTCAGCCATATATATAGATCACCACAGAAGCTAAGCCTGACTTGAGTTATTCATGACAGCTCTTTCCTTAACAGTGTATATCTTGAGATACTTTGTGAAAGCCTAACAGTATTTTTTTTTCCAAAATTAATCTTCTTATCTCTCAGCTGTCCCCTGCATGGCAGCAGACTGCAAGAGCAATTGTTTAAATGCACCGACTCTAGTTGTAATGGTTACCTAGCATTTATCACTGGTTAAAGAATTCTGATTTAGTGGGAAACACTTCAGAAAACAGCAATATGTATCTCTAAGTGATATTGATACCACCTAAAAATCTTTCTGTATTTACCACAATATTGTGCAGCTTTGGGTTTTGTCTACTAAAATCTGAACAGTTCATGAATACAAGCAAATTCAGTCATATATCATTACTATGAAGTACATAAGCATTATCCCCACCTCAGGAAAACAGAAAAGATGACTAAGGTCAGACATGATCATAAGGCATGACATTACCTTATGAACAGTGGAGTCTCACAACAACCCATGGAGGATGCATTTGTACATCATTATCAGATCCAGTTACCATATTTAATGTGCTTCAAGTAGAGACTGAAATAGTTTCAGATCCTAGGTACAAAATATGAACCTAGCATGGGTGCTAACTACACAGAGGACCCCTTTTAATGAAATAAAATTCAGCCTTAAACTTCAGCTTGTCCCTATTATTCCCATTGTACAAGGGAACCTTTTGACAGAAGAGTATTTTTACCGGCAATGATAATTTATGTTAAAATTTTGTAAAAGCTGAACCATGACAATTAAGAAAGGAGACCTTGAACTTTCCATGACAACACTTTAAAGAATTAGCCCTCAGACCTGACAATTTGTTTGCAACTCTGAGAATGGTATTTAGGGCCCTGATATACTTATGTATATTTTTTTGTGAGAAATATATATTACATGAGAAATAGCTCTCCTCTTCTTGTTGCAAGTTGCACTGGAAATGCAAAGAGGTAACAGCCATCACTTCTGTATTATTCAGCACCAAAAGAATGCACAACTGTGAAGATGTTTTGGGGGCTTTTTTTTAGTTAGAAATATATGAAATTAAAACACTAGGAAGCATCTACCATTATTATTTCTAGAACATGTATAGAGTTTTTTGCTGTAAAATTTCACAACAGACCCATCATTACTATGATCTATTTTCTCTAGATAGACTGATATGTTAAGTTGTATAATGTAGTCCGACGTGATTGACAGAGCCTGCAAGCAGTGGATATTTTGAATCTGGCACATCTCTCTGTGTTAAACAGTGTTGCACATAAACATCTTTTAGCATGAAAAGCTTTATTCCTTGAAGGGAAGGAGGAGGGGATGAATGGCTTTTCATCCATAAGCTCCCAGATCTTGCAAAACACAGACAGGTAACATCCTTAGATTTAAGAAATCTCTAAGTCCAGTACCTCAGTACCTGACAGAA
>WEKW01026439.1:80193-91095 GCA_013389905.1 Sula dactylatra
CTAAAAAAAAGGCTTAAAAAAAAAAAAAAAAAAAAAAAGAAAAGAAAAAAAAAAAAGACAATTCTGTGTTATTTGGGAGCAGGAATAATGCTTTTCAAGTACCTATGATTTTCCTGACACTCATTCCTGGTGGGTCATTCCATCATATGATTGACTACTTGTTAAAACTACTCTAAATATCCAGTAAGAATTTTCCTTCTGGGGCTTTCTTTCTTCAGGCTCTGCCTACTTACCTTTTAGATTTCTTTCTTAATACTGTGAATAAACCTTTCCTAGCCTTTTTAATTGGCATACTTCAGATATTTATAGTCTCCTAAGATCCAGTTTTGCCACCTCTTTGCTGAGCTTATGAACCCCCTCAATTCCATCATTCCCTATTAAACAATCTCTCTGGCCTTTTCATTTCTTGCTTGTTTTGCCCCAGCCCAACAACATGATATGCAGCCTGGAACCGAACATAGGACTCACTTTGCCCTACTCTTCCTGTTGTTGAAAAACCAGTAATCTTCATTTCCCTAATATGAACAGAAACTGCTGTCTCCTGTATACATCCTAATGCTAGTTCTACGTGTCTAGCACACCCTGGCATTACAGTTGTTCCTATGTGTTCCCTAAAGAGAGATGTTTCTTGCATATACACATACGTCCAATGGCAAAGACAACCACTAATGAAAGTAGAGTTTAAAGTGTGGTCTGAGTGATAACCATGCACAAACCTTGGTGAAATCAAAGGTATTGTACATACTAAACTGGCAGCAGCACGCTTCTCATTGTTGTAAGAATTTGATTGTCCATCTCAGGAGCTACTTTATAGCATTTGCTTTTTAGCATTGTATTGTATGAGCCTACATTGTCCTGGTCAAGTTATAGTCAAATTGCAAAGTCAAGCAGATACACAACTTTCCCCCAAGCAGAAATGAACTTTCTTTAAATCTACACATCGTACAGTTATCACTAATCTGGCTAAAGTGCTTAACAAACAGATGGTAAAGAAAAGACACGTGCTATGGGACTAATATATTTTACTTCCTCAATACATCCTAATTTATGGAATATGTAAGGTCAAATGTCAAGTGATAAAATGACACAATTTAATAGTTCAATGTTTTACTCAACAGATGATTTTGAAAACAGCCTTAATAATCTCACCATTGTGAACCCCATTAAAATGTAGTTTATTGGAAATACAGTAAATTATACAACCAAATATTTAAAAGGCATTACTTCTCTTTTCCCCGCATAACGGAGGAAATCAGGAGAGACATTGGAGAAGCTGGAGGAGTTCAATCAGATATAGCACATGGGCAGGTAGCTCTGAACCATATGCATATATGTATAGATGTGTGTACACACAGACAGATGTGCTAATACATACACACACATCTATATGTAAACACATACATAATAGCTGCTTCAGAGTACTTTATTGCTCTGCTTATAGAAAGCCTTTCTTTGATCACTAATTAAAAAGGTCCACAACTTTCATCTTTTCTATTTTGAAGTGCACAGTTTTCTGGCTGGATTGTTTTGTGGTAAGAATGAAAGATTTGTCTTTGTTCCTTTCTGCAAGATTTGCAGCATGCCAAGTGTATGCTTGTTAATAAGCAGAGTTTATGTTGGTCTTCATTACTAATTAATTATTTTAATTGTGTGGTTTCTGACAGTGGGAGATGTGTATGCCAAACCTGTATATATTTGTTATGCAAGGAATATTGACCTATATTCAGATAAAAATTCAAGATGCATGAGTAAATTTATTTAAGATTAAAGTATGCAGGCTGCTGCTATCTTGCTACAGCATCAAATATAAATGGTATCATTCCATTCATTACTTGGTTCTTGTAGAGGTTACGTTTTTTACATAGCTTAGCTACTCTGTTTTCCTGCTCACAGATTTTTATGTGCCTTTGAAATACCATTTCTCACATATAAACATCCCCAAATAACCCACAGCAGTGGGATGGCATTCTCGTTCACCCTGGTAAAGGGCTTTACTTGGTAAACTGCTGTTTGTATTACCCCCCCCAAAAAAGTGTAAGCTGCCCTATTATATGAAAATATGCAATTTGTTTGAACTAGCATCAGCATTTTAGTACCAGCAGAGCTCTGAGAGAACTAAGAGCTCTTTGAGAACTAAGTTCTCTATATTTCTGCTGTACCTATCAACCAGTGGAGGGAGCATGAAATACTGTGTATGTGTAGCATCTGCTACACATTAGCAACATCTAGTTTTAGCTGATATTTCAATGCAGTCATTAGAGCCTGATCTGGAAGATGCTGTTTCACAGAGACTTTGTGATGAATACTGTTTGCTAGTCCAAATTCTTAACAGCAGTTTTTAGCTTTTGCACTACACAGTTTGATTAGCAGAATCTTCCACATGGAGGTCAGGGATACTGGTCTTTGGCCAGTCATGCGAAGTCCACTCAGAGCTGTGAGAGCTATGGAAAAAACAAGCACTACTGTTTTAAGTACACGAGAGTAATTTGATGACCAAGATCAGGGCTATTCCTAGTTAAAAATCTCTAAGCGCCTTGGAGGCTTGGCTTTCACACCAGAAGAGTAACATAGTTTTCCATCCCAAAGTATTGGGTTTTGCTGATTATACCAGTGGTCCTGCTGATGGAACTGTTGGGATGAAAGGCAGCAGAGGAATTCCTGTCTTGCTAAAGGCTAAGCACCCACAATGAATTTTGCATGCTTGCTTGACAAAAAATATGTTTGACCCAAGTATTGTGCAAAATATTCAAGTTTTCCTCTTGATCCTTAAAATACCAGCAAAGGACTATTTCAGACTCTTACATAAGGTTCCCATAATGCCACTGGCATAAATGACATCAGTTTTTAAAGCATAAAAGGCACCTCATCTAGGCTTAGAAACGTCAGTAGTAATTACAAACTCTATTTTCAAGTATAATCAATTCTTTATTTATGGTGTGAAATGTTTTTTACCCTTTTGAACTTTCACTATTCCAAGCCAAGCAATATTGTTGGCATGTTCCTTTAAAAATAATTGCTTCTGGACTGAAAAATTGAATGTCAAGTTCTAACTTGATGTAAATTAAATGGGTTACATTAATAATCTGGCCTGTGGTAGAAGTGAGTGTTTCGATTCTGGGTTTGACTTCAGGACATGACCTCTTGATCACACAGGTCAGCACAGATGGGAAATATTGAAGAGGTACCCTAGGTTGACGTGGGGAAGAAAGTGTCTTGTACTGATGTGTCATAAACTGTCTGATCCATTAAACAGAAGCAGTGTCAGACTCCACAGAGAATAAAGCTTAGTTGTCATAGGTCATTATGCTCTTCAAAAAAAAAAAAAAAAAAAGAGTTGGAAGGAAAAGCACAATGATGGAAATCCTCAGGGCTGTCATGTTCACACAGTCTTCTAAACTGTCCTGAATTAATGCTGCCAAGTCTATATACAGGGGGAATGGAGTAAAGAATCAAAATATTCTTAACATTTACAGTACAAGTATGTGTCAGATTTCCCACCTGTACCTGTTGTAAAGGGTTATTTATCAACACACAGCATTTTAAATTTCAAAGCAGGATATCTATACAGCTGAACCTCACACTCTACATGATCAGGTCTTAAGAAGAATTGCATGCATAAGAACAATCATGTTTGCAAGATCAGGCAATATACAGTTTTTCAAGGGCAAGGAACAGGTGAATTGAGAAGAAGTTTAAACGTGTTTTTTTCTTTGAAATGCTATCTTCTGCGTTTAAAATTTACTTTCATTTCAACTTCTGAGCAACCCCAGTGCTCACAGCCTCTCCTCATGACAGGTTTCAATCCCTTAATCATGTTCATGGCCCTTTACTGGACCTGATCCAGTACGTCCAATTCTTTCTTGTACCTGGGGAGCCCAGACCTGGACTTGATGTGGTCTCACCGGTGCTGAGTAGAGGTGGAGATTCACCTCCCTTGATCTGCTGGCTGCATGCTTCCTAATACAGTCCAGAAGGCTGTTGGCCCTCTTTGCTGCATGGGCACACTGCTGGCTCATACCCAACTTGTTCATCAGCATGGCAAAGCTGCTTTCCAGTCAGTTGGCCCCAAGCATGTCCTGGTGGATGAGGTTATTTGTCCCCAGGTGCAGGGCTTTGCAAATCCCTTTGCAGAACTTCATGAGGTTCCTGAAGATTGCCCACTTCTGCAGCCTGTTGAGGTCCCTCTGAATGGTAGCACATCTCTCTGGTGTATAAACAACTCTTCCCAATTTTGTATACACATATGTATACATATATACAATTCCAGTTTTAATCCACTGTCAAAACAAAAACCCACACTGATCACTTTAATGCTTTTGTTCAATTGGACTCATGAGTTTTATTCTTTGCTGGCAATTAATTATCACTGATGAGTCCCAGGTCTAAGGTCTGCTCAAGGACATGAAAAGTATGTTTGTATATTGAGTAATAAAAATAAGCTGGTAAAATGAGCACCAAAATTAATTTTCTGTGATATACTACATAAAAACTCTTACATG
Organism: Sula dactylatra; assembly: GCA_013389905.1. NCBI lineage: Eukaryota > Metazoa > Chordata > Aves > Suliformes > Sulidae > Sula > Sula dactylatra. Next base: position 84,693 of record WEKW01026439.1, read on the forward strand.
AATTGTTCCCTGTAGCATCTAGCTCTTAATTATTCAGTGTTCGCTAATAGGAGGAACAAGCGATAAAGCCTAGTGTTTCTATGTTTGCTCATTTGTTCTGAAATAAACTCTGAGATGACTATAGTGAGGCACAACCTGCTTCTGTTTAGGTACCCTGACTGGTTTTTTTTCAGGTCCAAGGAGAATTTCAGAGAAGTTAAGCTAGCCTTTTACTGATCACCTGGGTGCTGATCCTTTTTTAAAAGCTTTTGAATTAACTTAGAAAAGGACTTGTGGTTGTGTAGGGAGACATGGATTAAGGAAAGCACGCTCCTTCCCTGGCTAACAATGAACTTTACACTTTCAAAAAACAGTCTCAGACAGAAGAAAAAAAGCCTAGTATAGACAGCTAATTTGTACTGATATTAACTGCTTGAAATAGATTCGGTGGATTTGATTCAGATTGCTCTCCCACCGCTGTAATTTTTGAGTCTGGCTGTATTAACATCATGACACTATTACAGAGAATCAAATGATCAATACAGTTGTGGCACTAGTCACTGTCCTATGGGCACTATTTGTTCTTAAGAAAGAGGGTTCAGAATCTGTTATCAGCCCTTTTTGTGAGGCCAGAACATCACATTCAATCACTACCTGTAATAACAAATAAAGAAAACTACTTAAATGCTGTACTGCAAATATGTCTGTACAGCTACTGTTAACTGTAGCATATAAAGACATATAAAAACTAGATTTCATCTAGTTAAATCACATACACATACTATGACCCAGGAAATCCCTCAGTAAGACAGCCAGAAGTCCATGGCAAGCACATACAATCCCAGCTGAAGCCCATGCTATCCCATTTTCTTTGGGACTGTTACGTGACCTAGCAAAAGCGAAGCTAGTTTCGGTCTCACACTTCCCAGTTTCAGGATTTGTTACTGTTAAGCATATGAAACCTTGGATAAACAAAATAATTGTTTAGATGAGTTTTCACAGTGCAGAAGAACTAACATTGGAAGGAGCAAGAGAAATGAACAGCTGCTGAAGTCAAAAGAGGTATGATCTTCTGCTATTCCTATTAATACAGCTTTTGATCGAAAGATCATAGTCCGAAGTCTAAGGTCTTCTGCATTTACATTTGCTCTATAGCAAGTCACAGCTATTCACACAGGAAAGAAAACATACATCAGATAGAGTAATTGCCTTATAAAAAACTGTACAAGTGGATAGCTCAGGGTAAAAGACTTGGTTTTCTGTATTTAAAGTGATAATAAATTACATACATATATATACTGAAGGAATAGAGATGTGTAATTATACACAGTGTAAATAGAGATTACATTCATGCTATTTATACAGCTCAAAATACAGCATAAATGTGTTATGTATGTTCACACATTCATATTTCATATTTTTTTATTCTCAGGCCTCCATTCTCAGTTAAGCTCTATAGGCCCTACTAAAACTGATTTTCTAGCCTACTGGCTTTTTCAGTTTTATTTCAATATGGACTGACAATGAAGTTATGTAAATACAGTCAGTTTTGTATGTTGCAGAGATTCACATTGGTTTTAACAAAATGAGAAAATCTTGCAAATGACTGAATATTTTCAAAGCACTGTTTCCAGGGCAGAAGCCACTTCACACTAGACAGCACAGTGGCTGTGCTTGCCTACCTCAGTTAAAACAAATAGGAAGCAGCCAACAAGAGGCAAGGTAGAAAATCCCTTTTAGGGGAGATGAGACACAGCATACATTTCTCAATGGATGTGTTCATCAACAGCAAGCACTCTTTTAAAGCCCTTAAGTGTTTGTAGGACTGAAAATTAATTTGTTTTCCAATTCCAAAGTGAATCATATGCTCCAAACAGATTTTCAAGTCAATGAAACATGACCTTGTGTGATCTAATTAAACAACTCAAAGGTATTGGTTGTTTTAAGATCCCTCTGGATATATTTCAGTTCAAATGCACACACATCATCTGTATGTACAAGCTCATAAATCTACAAAAAAATGCAAATCAGATCATTAATGCTTTGACTTTGACAGTCTTACCACAGTTTTCTAAAAGGTAAAACATGAAAAATTCCTGAATTATATATATTCTTTTTACAAATTAAAGAACACACAAAAAACATACTGGAAGCAGAACCCCAAATATCTTTCTTTGGCTTCCAAATATCCGGTCCATAATCAGGTATAAACTAATCAAATTCTTTGAAACCCGCTATTTCAGTTTCTTCTCTGGATGATGTCCTGGCCCTGTGAGTGGAGCATTGGACCAGATAACCTTTGAAGGTCCCTTTCAATCTACATTTTTCTATGATTTTATCTTTTTGTGAATTGACTTCTCTGCGCCATCACACATGACTATCTTTATAACAAAAAATCTCTGACTGTTTTTTTCTAAATTTTTTTTCAGTCTTTTGTTTTTGGCATTGCTCCTGTGGTCTCCTTTCTCCACTCTCTAATTTTAGCTCAGTCCTCTGTGTAGACCTTTTCTCTGATCTGCAGTCTTTCTAAGCATCCCTCACGTTTCCTATATAGGATAATGGTCATACACATACACACTACTCACTCCTTTTACTACCCATAAATGCCTCTGTGTCCAACAAGAATGCTGTCTCAAATGCCAACACAAGTATCTTTGGGGCACCATTGATTCCTGTATTTTCTTTTCCTTTATACTGAGTTCCCATTCACATTTTTTTCTACTTTTTCATCTGTTTAATCTCCAAAATCTCACCTGCTATTTTCTCTTCTTTCTTAATGGTATCCTTCATAAATCACCTTTCTCCACTTTGACCTGTCACACCCTGTAATTGTACTCTCCCTTCTCTCATCAACCCTTCCTAGCTCATATCAACAGTGTGGCCATAGCGACATACACCTATGTATGTCAGAAAACCCAGCAGCCAGAAAACCCAGTCAAGAAGGATGCTGCCTGGGAAAACTGGGCTGCCACCGTTTGATTTTCTTTCTTACCTCCATCAGTCAAATGCAACAGCAGCTGCCTCTTTTACCTATATATAAAGCTGACTCCAGAAGTAGGGAAATGAAAGGAAAATGAGTGCCATGCAGGGACATATTTCTTCACCAAGTTTTTCTTTACTCCAGATTCAGACCCTAATCCTACAATTGAATCCACATGGCTGGCTGTGTTAATCGAAATATGGGACGAAGGTGTAGGCTACAAGCAACAGTTTTGCCATGCTGCCCTTCTAGGACATGGCCCCTTGCCATTCACAGGCTATATGTGCCTGACCTCTGGCTGCGCCTCTCGCACAACTTTGCTTAAGGAGCACTCAGAATCTGCAGAGCAGGCTCATGAAAAAGGCTGGCTGATCTACCCGGAAGCTGAAGCCAATGCTTAACTCAGTCGGCTGTTTCTAATATTTATAAAATAAAATAAACACACCAGATCTCACTAAACAACTAATCACCTACAGCACGTACATGATTTTCTTTTTTTTTTTTCCAAATGAAAACTACTGTAGGTGTGACAAAACATGTGAAACAAGTGGAAAAACATTTCCAAGTACTTTTCCTCTCAGAAAATATTTAATGATTGAAGAGATTAAGGGATTGGGGGTTTTACTACTTTAAACAAATTCATTTTTACTGAAAATTCAAACTAGTCTATGAAGCTTCAGGCCAGCAACATTTAAAAAGATTGAGTTACAGCATGCCATTCTGAATGTAGCACATTATGAATTCCATATCCCTCAACTAGTGTGACATATTTAATGATTAAGCCAAGACACTCAACTCTATTTCTATTTTAATTTTTTTTCCTAGCCAGCATTAACTTCATACGTACATTTCAAATGGCAAGAAGAAAAATAGCAGAATAGTGAATTTGTCTGCAATAAAGGAATAACTAGCAAGGTCTTACCACTTTACAAAATTAGAGTTCTGTGTGAAAAGTATCATGTACAAATTAGCCAAATGTTAGCAAATGCTTATTATCCTACTATTTTAAAGTATCCAATTTTCCATGTGTTCCAGCTCTGCCCTGTAGTATGTTCTTCATTTTACATGAGCTTTTCCTGCTAAGACAGCAACAAAAATTGCCATACTAGGTCAGATCACTGGTCACATTAAGTTTAATATCCAATATAAGCCAGTTCTCTACTGAAGAAAAATAGGAGAAAAAAAAAAAATCTATTTAAATACCCCTCACTTGCTCTACACTGATGTACATAAGAGCAAAACCTCCTTCCTGACCTCCATGACAACTGATTTATGCCCAGAAGCATGAGTTTTAATTACGATGACATAGAGATAGTCAATTTACTTCCTTGTGCTTACTCACTCATGAATGTGCATTTCCTCCTTCCAGAAAAGAGTAATTATCTCTTTGCAATTATCAGCACAGATGTGGCAAAGTTAGAATTTTCATGATTGTCTGCTAAGGACTGGAGCCCTGAAGAATATATGCTCTGCCAGATCTTTCCGCTGGCCTCAGGATTAATGAGTCCCTTGAAAAAAGATATTTCTGCCTGAGGTCGGATTTTGTAACAAACATTTCCAAAACTGTAAAATACAGGTGGAGGAAGCGTTATTGCAAACTCTTTGCCTACATCTTCCATAAAATATATTCTAAAGGGTATGCTGCAAGTTGAGTTTCTCCAAGGTTTATGCCTACTTGCATTTTATACCTATTTGTCTATAGATAACATATGTGCATGTATAGTTTGACGCAACTATAGCTGAGTTGCTGGGAATTATTTTATTCAAGGAAGTCATAGAAACATGGAAAAATAGAATTGGAAGGGTCAGATGTGCAGGTATCATTTGGGCTATCTATGTGTCTAAGATAGGATGAACTGACTCATGTCACACTGCCCTTTTGTCTCCAGCCTATTTTTGAGGATCCAAAATAGACCTCCTGGCTTCCAGTGGATATCTTATGTCAAGGCTTTGTTGCCTTATTATCATTAGAAATATTTTCCAAAAGTCTTGGAATTTCTTTGGTGCAGGTCAAACTCATTACTTCTTCATTTGTTTACTATGGTCTCAGAGAACACTGTGCTCTCTTTTGTGTACTGAATGACTGTTACCGTGTCCCATTTCCTCTGCTTGTCTTTTGACTGAACAGCCCTACTTTTTTAGTCTCTCCTCACAAGCCATATTTTCTACACCTGTGATTATTCTCACTGCTCTCCTCTGAATTCTTCCCAACTGATCCAAATCTTCCTTGCAGTGCAGAAATAAAAGTGGACTCAGTATTCCCACTAAGGTGTGAACAAGGCTTTGTAAACTGGAATTATCGTTCCATCTGATTGCTGGTTATTCTGGCCTGAGACTATAGAAACTGAATGAGTCCTTCCAGAATTGAATCCAATATTTTTCAGACCATTTCCCCGATTTCTTATGTTAACCCATAAAGGTAATTCTGTCTTTCACACAATCAAAAGTTTCACTTAACCCTGCTTTATTAGACAATTTAATAAGAAAACTTTCTATACCATCATCCACATCTTTTATGAAAACACTGACCAGAGCAAATCCAGGAGAATCCCAAACCATACTCAGTAGATTCTCCCAGTTTGAGAGGCAACCTCTAACAATTACTTTCTGGGCAGGATTACACAAATTTTATATCCACTTTATGGTGGTTTCACATAGATTTTTCTCCTTGGTTTGTATATGAAAATGTTATCAAAGACAATATCAAACCCGCACTGTAATTAGAGTAACTACCACCTTCTGTAACCCAGTTGTTCTTGAGAGGTTTGTTCAAAACACCCACTAGTGGTTCTGACATGGCTTCAAGCAGTTTGCAAGATATCCTGGTATGAAATTCCTCTGTCTCATAGTGTCATCAACTCCATGTTTTCACTGAGCTGTAACAGTGTATGCCTATCCCAACTTGTTGACAATGTCCATGTTCATAATCTTACCCCAGAACATTTATCAGGGTCATATGCAAAAGGACTGATAATTACCAAGAACCTCCAACTTTTTCTTGTTATTTTCAAAATAAAAATGCATATTAAACTTCAAGCTGTAACATGAGACATCTGATAGGCATTAGTAATAAAGTACATGCATCCTAACTTGTCAACATGAACTTTATTTTGTTTAGAGCTTCCTTGCTTACCTTTCAAAGAGTCTGGACGACATTCTTACCCCATGGTATTTGAATTAATTACAGCAAAAAAAAAAATCACTGAATGCCTGTATCAGAGGCTGGAAGGGAGAAGCAGTTTTCTGAGCACTACCATAAAAGCAATTGTGAACTGTAGATTAAACAAATCCAAAATTGCATCTAGTGTACAAGTCTTCTGGTGAACCTAGAAACAAATTTGACACAAGATCAGGCATTTCCTAATTAATGAATAAATTAGTTGAGAGAGAAGGAGGAATTGAAAAACATATTAGCCAAAAATTAACACTTTTGGGGGACAGGCT
>WEKW01026444.1:0-23048 GCA_013389905.1 Sula dactylatra
TTAATAAGAACAGATTAATCAGTGAGAACATCTCCTAGAATTATCCATATTTGAATCATCCATGCATTATTTTTACTATATATTTGGTCTACTTTTTTTCCACTAAATGTAAATTAAGTTCACAAGCATGTAACTTGAATACATTCCACCCCTACAGCAAACTGAAGAGACAGCAACACTCGAAAACCATGTTCTTCCATGGTTGCAACACAACTGGAACTTGTGTTTGGCCTGATAGTTCTTCCTGTTACACACAAAACTCATCTTGTACCTGATAGTTTTAGGCTGATACCTCACACAACTTATTACACATGTAAAATCTCAAGCATTTGTGAGAAGTCTCTTTAGCCCCTCAGGCACATTCCTTTTGTGTGTCAGGCTTAACTACTCCCATTAACTTTTAACTTTTTTTTAATCACTACTTCCCTTAAAAAAATTATTTCATATGTACAATCATTCAAAGAAGAGCTTATTTGCTACAACAAAGAATCTTTATTGAGATATTTTGATAAGGTGGAAACCAGTGTAACTTGGACAGTTTTTTAGCCAGAAGGTGGGAAGGAGACATCAAGCAGCCTTCTATCCATCACAGTTACAATGCAACTCAATTAACATTAAACAGATTGAATCAGTCTTGTGCCTATTGCCCTTTACAAAGCATATTAACATGAAAAGCAAAAACATTCAAACAGGACCTCTCAGCTGTGCTTCACAGACCACCAAATGACCAGTTATAGAGCTAAGACTTCTAGCCTTTCGTAAGGCCAATCAAGATTGGAGGCATGCTGATCTTGGAATACCAAGTTGTACTATGGTTCGAAAAAAAATTTTATATACTTTTCTTATTAACTTAAAAATTCCAGCACACATAACAGAGCACTAAACATTAAAAACAGCAGGGATAGCTAGCTACGGTGCATGAAAACACAGCAGCACAGCTATGTTGTTGGTTCTGCCAACACTCCGTTCTATTTGGCTATTTTGTTCTTGTCTCCTTGCAAAGCCAATGCAGTGACACATTATGAATTAGGTTGTAAAGGTTACTGGCAGAGGAAATCTAGAAGATTAGCAAAACTTCAGCACTGGATAACTGCCAGTAGTCCCGCTCCTTCATTATCAACATGATACACAAGACAGGAACAAACTTGCGGGATTCAGCTCTCCACTGGATTTCAGTACGTGCATTTGGGACCACTATTGCTGTCTTTGGCAGGCCAGTCTAGATTAGACTGTCACACTAACCACAGACTCCCTCTGAAAGTCTGCTGACAAGAACAAGATGAGGAAAAGCAGAAAATTTGCTAAGGAGAAAGGGCCAGTAAGAACTTGGAGACTAATGACTCACTCTCCACAGTGGCTGTTTCTATAGCTTGTGGCTCAATTTAAGGTTTGGATCTTTATTTTAATAGCTTCACTGATTAAGGCCTTGTAGGCCTTTATTTCACTGAATCACAGACTAGCTCCACTTGGCAACTACACAAGACTTCAGACATTACAGCGAGGAGCACCGGACTGACAGACATAACCTCACAGACTAGACTATGCTTTGTGGGGCTCAGGCTCAGCACTGTTTCTGAAGGCCTGTCATACTCAGCTGGTGTCAAATATTAGACAAATGCAGGGACCTCTGACCTCATGCAAGCATTTCTATACCAGATTTATGAAGAAACTAACAATAGGATCATAAAAAAATTTTTAAAAAAGGAAACATTATCAAGTCAAACATTTTTCTTGCAATTACAGTGCTGTCTCTCCAGACACCAATTTTTACATTGGCATAACCCCTGTGAGATAAAAAAACCAGGAGTTTCAATGATATAAAGCCGGATAAAATTCAGGACCATCATGGGATATCATTCCAGCAATAATAAACCGATTGGCATTTGTTATAATTACAAACAGAACACAAGGAAAGCAAGTATCGGCCAGAGAACAATCTAATAACCTTGACAATTTATGGCCTTCCTTTCTACTCAGAGCTTTGAAATTATTTAACTATTCTGAAGTTATGTTGTAATGATTTAGGTTAAGGGAGAGGTTGCCTGTCAGGAATAGTAACTTTGTAAGATGAGTTCATATAGTTTCTTTCACTTCTGAAAACAGTTTAACGCATTTGTCATCATTAGACAATAACGTCCTCCACAATTATCATATCCAAGAGCTGAGAAGTGGAAGAGAATTGGCACACCACCTAAAAGTCCCTCTTCCTGTTAATAAGCAACTCTCCAAAAGTCAAGCATAACTTTAAAAAAGAAAATCCATAGAAATAATTTTTGAAGCATTTCAAGTAGCCACAAGTCTAAGGCTCGCCCCAGAGTTCATCACCTTTTTTGTTCTCCCATTTTTCCCTACTTTTCTTTCATTGGAGACAAAGAGTTCACAAAATTACCTTCCTCAGAAACAGCAGTCATGAATGTATATTCCGGAAGGAACTGTCAAGTGCACAAACTGTTACCAGGGGAAAGAAGCAATTCTCTCCTTTCAGCACTCACCCTTATCAAAATTGCAACACAGTAAAACAAGAGGAAGAATGACTGCAGAGTGACTCTGAATTAGCACCTTTGGTCTCTTCCTGCTCATCTCTATTATTCCTCAAATGCTGACATAGACTTACCCCAGAGAGGCTTCCCAGAACCAGCCTGACCAACTGTTTCACATATGAAAAAGAAGGCGCGCAATTACTGTTCCTTATGTGGGCACTGCAAGCATCCAGAACAGTCCGTACAGATACACGGGCATAAATGACATCTTCACACATGCCGAGGAGTATGCTGTTGAGATGATCTCCAAGTTTAATAGGCTAGTGACAAACAGAAACAGAAGGGACAGGAGCATAATTTTTAATAGTGACTTGTGGTACACACAGAAACAAAGAGACATTTAACACAGTAAAATAACTAATCACAGGACTTATTGCTTATATTATCTGAGCACCAATTTGAAAGTCACCATCTAGGTGGTGAAAAAAAGAGCTGTTTTAGATCAGGGGACAGGCATTCAGCATCCAAATTTGATTCCTACTCTAACAATCCAGTCCAAACAAACTGCCTGATCTGAAAGGTCAGGACACCAATGCTTTCCTTTCTCAAGGGTTTAAGGACTAGTGAAAAGGTTCAGAGGAAATTCTTTGGTTTTGAACATTCTGTCAGTCACAAGCTTAAAATTCAATCCTCATTACAATCATTTTACTACCCTCTGTCTGCTACACTCATTTTCTACAGTTCCTCACCTCACCAATATTTTGCAGCAGCTGTCTTAGCATTTCTGAAGTCCAGTGACATCATCAAACAATATCAACAAGTAGGAATAAAACAGCAAAGCCACTTGTTAAGGGAGCAGAGTTTCATAGTTGCAGGACAACGCCCATACAGTTAAGAACAATCTAGATTTAATTTTTCTCTACCCATTCTGTTAATCCAGCACATTGTTCATGGAATATCACTCCTCAGGGTATGCAATAGTCAGTGATAACACTTGTTCTCAGATGCTGCAGGCACCTGGGACTTGAGCTTTCCAATCTGCAACTCTCCCAAAGCGGGTGATTACCCATGAAGTAGAAGCATTGTCATGCTTTTTGCATGACAGAGCACTTCAAACCATTACAATCTTCTAGTCTTCCATATATTAGTACTCAAACTGTACCATAAAAAAAAGTATTCTAGACTACCCTGATTTAATGAACATAGGCTTTTTCTGCCATCTATCTGTTCAGCACTTCTAACTGATCGTAAAAATCACTCTTGTATTCAGCCACACTTCCAGCAGAGAAGTGGCTCATTAACCAACACAGGCAGGCAAATTTGGGGGGGATGGGGGGGGCGGGGCAGGGAAGGGAAAATCTGCACATGCAAATTCACACTTAAAAGTAATGCCATACACAGACTGTCCTTTTGCCTCCACCAACTCAACAGGGCAGAGGCACCACATGAGAACATCCCAAAAGTAAATTCCAGACTTATGGTCCCATCTTCTTTCCATCCATACATCACAACACTGTCTTTGGAAAAATATTGTTATATCAAAAGGTAGAGCACTCCTTCCCACTGCATTACTGTGAAACTGTTGCTACAATCTAATACCAAAGGAAGAAACAAAGAAAAAGGGGACTGAAATTCATGCCTACTTTCTGCTCCACACCTACCTCTACCTACCTTAAGTCACTCTCCCACTACTCCTGAATACTGTTCCTTTTATCTCCTACAAGACAGGAGAGCAAAGAAAGGGGATAGTGTTCTAAGAAAATACCGCGGCTTTTGGAACAGGCACAGTAGGCATTACAAATAAGCATCCCTAAAACAATCATAGCTTCAAATTTTCTGGCTTTTGCATTCAGGCAGCTACTTCCAAATCAGTACAACTGATAACAACTGAGAATCCAACTACCACTCTGTTAAAGAAAATATCAGGAGTTGAACACTTAAATTGCCGAAAAGCCTTTCAAAATTTCCGTCCTTACTCTTCTTACACATAATACCAACTAGTAGGACTGAACACAGATATTAAACAAAAACAGCTTATCTCCTTAAGCTGCACAATGCTCTGCCAAATTCTGCAACTGCAAATCCATCATTAAACGCTTTTTTGGCTGCATTTCATTTTATTTTTACTCTTTTAGATATCAACTTCTAAAAGTTTAATTGGGGATGGGGAAGGAGCACCCAAGAAGATGGTGAATCATATCATCCTCAGTCAGTTTTGGAAAGACAGTCTAGGAGTTCTGCTGGGTGTGTGAAATAACCCCATTGAGCAATAACACTTGCCTCTAAGCAGTCTGCAACTGTGTCTGCATTGACTGACAAGTCAATAGCAAAAGTCTACTCCCTATTCCAAACAATTCATACCCTTTCTTGGCCATTGTGTAACGTAAGCGTCCATATGTGCCAAGACCAGACTCACAGAAGTTACAGCACCAAACAATATTAGGAGCACAGCAACAATGTTATTTAAATATTTGTTTTTATGTAAGCCTAAACCAAAACAAATCATTTTCTCCTTTGTCAGCAGCTTAAACTGTTGTCTTTCAGCCTGTGACACAGGATGGACTAGCACAGATATATGTTCATGATAACTAACATAAATGTAGTATCAGCACCTTCTGCAAGACACCACCACCACCCCCCTCACACACTCCACAGGAAAAAGCTTCAAGTACAGGAAAGAAATCTTACTCTTCAGTGTCTCATTATGACACCCTGCCAAGTTAACTCAAATGCAGGTTCAGTCAAACTATCAAGTCTGAAGTTGCAATATTAAACCAAATCAAATCTAAACTTACCTGACTTTGAGGAACTTCATGGTCAGCTCCCCAAAAGAGTGCCATACCAAGAGAATAAATATGGACCTGTCATAAGACACAAGGTATTTGTCAACTCATTGAACAGGACTGGAAACACAAAGCAGAACTTTAAAGCAGAGCAACTAACTTAACATGATTTTGCCTATATATATATTCCTGATATTTAAGCTCAGTTGTCTTTCAAATTGTTCTCCTTTGCCATGAGGGTCAGAGAAGCAAATCCTACTGCTACAAAACATACTGCATCTAACCAGTGCCTCTATCATCTCTGTTCAATTTTAAGCTTTCTTCTCACATTGAAGCCAGAAGCACATGTAATCCATGCAACTGCCTTGTGTGGGGTACAGACTGCATGGCTGTGTCCAAGGATACTCGAAACTTTAGTCCGAGGGCAAAGCAGACCTTAGCAGGACTCAAACAGTGGGCTACTACTATCAAGAGATCCCTAACTTGGGCATCAAAGGAAAAAAAAAAAAAAAAAATAGAAAGGAATGAACAGCAGTCACCTTAATCTATTATTGATATTTAAAGATACAAATATATTAATCATTACATCTATAATTATTAATATCAACATTAATGACATTAATATATCTTTAACATATTAAGCCCATCAGGACAGGGAATAAAACCTTTAAATACTGCAGAATTAAGAGCACAAACACTGCCCCTGTAAGTGACTGTGAAAACAAAACAGGTAAGCAAGTGCAGAAAAAAAGGAGTGTTTCTGGACTGTGTAAGTAACATACACTAGTGATGGCTTTTTCTACCAAAATATTATTAACATTTGTGCTACTTAAAGCAACAAGTTTATTAAATAATCGTGTAGGCAATGAACAACAATTACAGGAACAGCAACAAATTAAAAGCAATTTGTTCAAGTCAGCCTCTTCATTAACTAAAAGCAAAACATCTTAAGTCCTAGGTCTATACATTGACAAGGTCTGTCCAGACGCAGGTACTTCATATACAGATTTTAAAACCTTAGGTGTAAACTGAGTGTACAAATGTAATGGATGGACTCAACAGAACCTATGAAATTATAAAAATAATTTTCTTCTCATACTACATACATAGGGTTGTTAAAAATCACACATCTATAACTAGTTTAAGGTTGTACAGAGAATTCATCTCTGTACTCAGGAGTCTCTTAGCCTACTCAAGACAACAAAATATATTCTTGAAGACTCAGAAAAAGGTTGACGCATAAATGTCTTTCTTTTTAGACCAGATTGCTTGAAAGACATTATACCATTACTGCACTGTGCCAGGAATTAACCCCAAAACACAAGTATGAAGTATTTTTAGATTTCTGTTATAAAAAGGAAACTTTTTTCTGTTTTATGTATTTAGAAGAGCAATACACAGCTTTTTGACAGGGTAAGGAAGTAATAACTAAATACACTTAAGAAGCAACATGTTATTAAAATTGTTCTCATAAATGTAACGTGCTTTATTCACATAAAATTGGAATTCCACGTACTCAGGGAAGCACTCCAGCCCTAAACTTCTGCCACTTAAATCTTGTGGGATGGTCTCTGTCCAGCACAGTGTGAGAGTCAGCACACGACAGAAAGGTTTCTATCAGTATAAGGCAGTGATACACCAGATACTGCTGACACATGGTTATTCTCTGGTATGGTTCCATCCAGTTGGCTGCCAGACACTGAAGATGGAGGAATGGGGTCAGCTGGCGTGCATTCATAGATGTGCAAGAAGGATATTCAGGTAAAGAAAAATAGAGAAAAGATGTTTTTCTTTGTGATAAAGCTGGAGCAGAACCATGGAGGATTTCTTTGCAATCATGCTTAGAAGGAAAATAAGGAGGCAAATTTTTTAGTCAGTGGCATGTTCTAGCAGTACTGCAGCAGTGTTGTACACAGGTGCAAACGAAACCCAGCTTTATGCTAGATGCAAGTATGTAACTAGCACTGTGTACCTAACAGCTCACCCACCAGCCTCTTCTCCCAGAAAGCAAGCACTGGCCACCAAAGTAAGGTCTCTCTGTTCCATGCAATGAACAGAATAGGACAGAAGTCACAGATGAGCATCAAGGGTTCCTCAATTAATACCACTGCCCCATTCAACTAGAAACATTATCTTTCAAATATTGAGAAAATTGTTCCATATCTGGTTTATTATCCATAACCCTTTCAACTGAAATACTAGAAAGTCTTCCTTACATATCCAGATATACCACAGCTATATAGAAAAAGGTGAATATACTTTCAGGGTAATAATGCATGCAACAAAACCTTTTCAGGACACACACCCCCCAAAAACCAAACAATTAAAAAAAGCACCCCCCAATCCCTCCCATCGCCCAAAAATGCAAGAACAGCACTTTAAAAGTCTATCAAAACTGTTAATTCTAATCAGAGCAGTGGTCATGTCTTAAGTCTGTCAGTGTTGAAGAAGCATTTGTACAACACTCATATGTGATTTAATTTTTGGGTTGCGCTCTGTGGAGTCTGGAGTTGGACTCGATAATCCTCACAGGTCCCTTCCAACTCAGGATATTCTATCATTCTATGATTCTAAGTTTCAATATAATGGAAAATATTTCCAAAACCTAGAAGTTCACCATCTTCAACAAAAATATTATTGTACAACCATGCAATCAGACATCCAAACTAAAACAAGCTACTCTACCAATCTCTCTGAAAAAAGCTTTCAAAAGAAAAGCAAAGTGAAACAGTTTGTGATGTCATACTCTAACAGTATTTCAAGCTTTATATTAACTTAAAAAGGTTTTCCAAGTACAACATTTCAAAGCTACCTGCAAGCCATTACTACATAGAAAACAAAAATGTACCCACTACATATCAAACTTATTTTTGGATTTTAATGTAATGCCTGTACACATATCATGGAACTCTCTGCTACTTCATATACCTTAACTTCAAGAATCGGATGAAAGTCATATTGCTGCTTGACTGGTGTTTGACAGTTTCCCTTACGAACTTCTAACTGCTTATTCTAGTTTGACAGCCTTAAGTTGTGTCAGATAGTCTGTTTACAAGATCATCGCTGCTTGCAGTTTAGGCAGCATTACGTCAAGTTCCTTACATAAGGGAGAACTCCAGCATGAAAACTAGCGAAAAACCCTCTATTGAAAAATTGTGGTGTAAAACCCAAAGAATTTTGCTAATTTCAAGCAATCAGTACAACTGTTTTTGTACAATACTACCTAGTAAGCATTTACATTTAAAATACCCTTCTCTCCCCCCAGATGAGGTAACCTTTGATTTAGAGGCACATAACATGCATCTCTTAAAGCATTTATTAAAAAATTATAGGTAATTTTTGTATTATGATACTTCTAATATTTTCCACAATATATAAATCACCATCAAATTCATTTCCCAAATTAATCCTTCATTATAATTTTGAATGGTTTGCTTTCTATTCCCAGTAAGCTTGCAGTTACCTCAGACTTATTTTGTATCCAGATTGACTGATGTCTTGGAATCAAAAGGGTATTCATTGACTGACTATCATTTTTTCTAATATTCATTCTTGAATACACTGTTACTTGTGTTAGTAAGTAAAGTCATAACTCAAGAGATGACTGCAACCCTGTCACTGTCTGTTACAAGGCAAGGCCTTAAGAAACAAGATGTTTTTCTGCCTTCAGCAGCTTTCAGACATGATCTGATTTCAGAACAACCAAAGGAAAACACTGATGACTTCCAGTAAAAGAATTCAGTGAACTACAGCAAGTTGTGACAGAACAAACAAACAACCAACAAAAAACCCAAAAAACTTTAAATATATTAAAAGTTACTGCAGTCAGCATGTGCAAAGTAAGATCTAAGAAACATGAAGTCAACATATCAAGACAACCAGTGTACCATCCAACACATGGTTTAATACAAACACATACAAATACACAGTTTAATACAAATGTAAAGGAAAACAGTTAAAAAAAAAAAAGAGATGTACATATCCTGGCTTGTATCAGGAATAGTGTGGCCAGCAGGAACAGGGAAGGGATCATGCCCCTGTGCTCGACACTGGTGAGGCCACACCTCAAATGCTGTGTTCAGTTCTGGGCCTCTCACTACAAGAAGGACATTGAGGTGCTGGAGCGTGTCCAGAGAAGGGCAGCGAAGCTGGGGAAGGGTCTGGAGAACAAGTCTTATAAGGAAAGCTTGAGGGAACTGGGGTTGCTTAGCCTGGAGAAGAGGAGGCTGAGGGGAGACCTTATTGCTCTCTACAACTACCTGAAAGGAGGTTGTAGCGAGGTGTTGGTCTCTTCTCCCAAGTGATAGGACAAGAGTAAATGGCCTCAAGTTGCACCAGGGGAGGTTTAGATTGGGTATTGGGAAAAATTTCTTTACTGAAAGAGTGGTCAGGCACTGGAACAGGCTGTCCAGAGAGGTGGTGCAGTCACTGTCCCTGGAGGTGTCCAAAAAACTTGTAGACGTGGCACTTCAGGGCATGGTTTAGGAGTCGGGGTAGTGTTCGGTTGACAGGTGGACTTGATGACCTTAGAGGTCTTTTCCAACCTAAATGATTCTATGATTCCAAGTTTTTTATCAGCCCTAATAACTTCAACTAATAAAGCCATAATAGGACAAAAGTTTTTGTACAAAGCTATGTTTCAGGTAGCTTTCTCCTTCCCTATAAGCAAGTATGCAAATAAACCCAAGAGGACTTGATAAATTTGAAGCATTTCACACAGATTACTATACCTGTCTAAACGCACCAATATGTAGTTCCCAACCAGGGGCTTATAGACCAGTATTACAGATACTCCAGTCTTTCCCCCCGCCAATGCATTATCAAAGATGATTTTTACCTATACAGGCATATACCACCGCCATCATGAAAAGACTTCAACTCTTTGTACACAATGGTACATTTCTAAGATTTCAACTGGAGGGTCTCACATGAGCAAATGTAGAATGACTAGCTCACAGATCCCATCTTCATATTATGGCTGTCCTTCACTGCACCCAGACATGACTACCACACTGGGAAAAGAGCTGCGTGATTTATCCACAAGGCTTTAAACTGTGAACAAGAATGGTAGCAGCAAGTAGTTTTCCTCAAATGTTTTTGTACCATCCCAGGCTATCAGAACAGTTAATTTTCTCCCTCAAGTGTGTGCAAAACACATGCAGAAATCAAGCAGAGTTCAGGTTAATTCATCTCAAGCCCAAAGCCTGAAGCTTCAACCTAATGCTAAAGCTGGACACCACAAGATAAAGGGTTCTCTTTAGTTTATACATGACTGTATGGGTAATTTGCTTTTGTAAAGCCAGATTGTGTCTATTTCCACACCCAATTGTTTCCCAATGAAAACAGCAACACAGCTGCTGCAGCCTGGAGTCTCAATTTTCTAATCATCTTGCAGCAAGCAAGGTTATACTGATATCATGATATAAATTCACACAGCCATAATCAGAGAGGATTCATCAGCACTGTAAATGTGCAGAATGCCAGTATTTGGTCATCACCTATTGATACACTCTGTGGTGGAGTTTACAGGCCACAGGGGTACCTCTGAGTATTTCCTTCCCAAAGATTAAGATAAAGAAACGTCATAGCATGGCTTTTAATAGTACCAGTCCTCTATTTTAATTTCAAAAAGAGAAAAAGTAACATACTGAATGAATACTGGCACAGAACAAAGAATGCAATCAGCTCTGACAAAGGTCACAAACATGTAATTTCAAAACCTTTTTCTGGCATTTTTGAAGGCCTGTTTTGTGTATTAACTTCAGAGTTGGCACTAGAGGTAACGTTACTGACTCCAACAGTGTTGTCTTTCTTGAAAGAAGATAAATCATTCCAATAGCATGATTACAGAGCTTGGCAGCTGCATCCTACGTCACTCATCGCGAATTTGCACGGATATCAGTCAGTGTTATTTTTACTTCTCTATTAAAACTTTCAAGCTAGGTTGCTAATTGCTTATAGTTTTGTCATAGATAAAATTATAAACCTATTTTATTATACCATTAATTTTGACTATACTGCAGGGCAAGAAGGATGTCTAAAGGACTTGCAAGTAACTGAGGAAACTGATTTTTTGGTAGGTATTTGGTGATATAGTCCTAAAGAAAACTGACTATATACATGATTTAGAAGAAAAAAAGCTGCAAACAAAACATTCAATACAGAAAAACATGTTTTAATAGTCCTTGTGCACACAACAACAATCAATGCCAATACCAATTTCCTCTAGAGTAAAAGCATGTTGCTGTTCTTCCTGGAGGAAGACTGCCAAAGGTCATAATTGTTCCCAGATTACAACATTGGCTGTAGCTAGCTTCCTTCTCTAAGGATTATCAATCCAGAGAAGCCAAGGAGATGGAAATAGAGCTCAGCTTCCTTCTTACTGCCACCACTATCTTTGACTAGGCCAAGGGAATGGTTTTCTGGGGAAAGCGTTACCATTTGCAACAAATTATTGTTAAGAAAACATTTGAGAAGCTAGTCATTTTGACTGCATATCAATGGCCTGGAGGAGATCACATATACAAACTGAACATCTACCCTTGGGGAAGAGTTAAAGAGGTAAAGGAACGATTTCACACACAACCGAAGAATACTTATGTTAATTAAAAACTTTTTCTTCTGAGATGAGTGTAGGAATAAGCCATTTTTGAAGCCCTGGACTGTTTGAGTAATTCCTTTGCTTACTTCTCAGATACACTTTGCCAAAAAAGTTAAAAAAAAATTAAAATTGTTGATGTCACTGAAATCTTTTAGAAAAAGGCGGCGAAGTGTTGCTTACCACTAGTTCAATGGTCAGTAATTCTGTGCAGCTATTGCCCAAGTATGGCTGTCAGTAGCATACACATGACAGAGACCTGCACACAGATACTTCTTAAGTGCAAACAACCATAATCACTATTCCACTTTTACAGACAAAAAAAAAGTAGGAGGATTCCTTCTTGTCTCACAAAAGAAAACAATTACAGATCAACAATCAATGGGAGACAAAAAGGACAGTTTAAAACTATTTTGTGAGGGGATCAACAGCAAAAGACAACAGCTGTCTGCCAAGGAAGAGGTACCGTACCTTTTCAACATCCGACAGAGATGATAGAGAATGGTTCTGCAGAACCTCTGGTGCTGTGAATGCTCGCAGGTCTTGTTGGGAGACGTTTTCATCAGTGAATGATACACTGCCAGATGGAAGCAACAGTAGAGACCATGGGGAAATGATGAATCCCAGAGCAGTAGGATCAGCTGTATTTGAAAGGGAAGAAAAACCCTGAAATTAAAGCAATGTTGTTTGATACCCTTGCTTTATGTTATTTCATTTGCTCAAAGACATGTTTAATATCAGCCTACGTATTAATGGAATAGACTTATGCTTCCTCTACCACCTGTGGTGCTTCTTAACCACAACCACCACCTCAATTTTAATCACACTAAGGAGTAACACCTATCTTTTTTGACTATTCTTTGCTATTATTCATACCAGCAAGCTCAGGAAGAGCCTGCTAAAATACTCACAAGCTCTCCTGTCCTCAGGTTATTTCATTTATGTTACAGTCAACATATAAAGTGAACACGTTTTGTAGTGTACATGTCTAAGGCTAATTCCTACAATAAGAATGGAGTTAACTGCTATACTAATATGGCACTGCTGGAGCAGCAATGGTCTGAAGAGAGGAGACAAAGTTAGTAGAGAGAGGAAATACTCCTTTTTAGAGTAGCTGATAGAACTGGACAAAACAGGAAAGTTTTGGGGCACAGAAGTCCTTTTTAGCCTAAAGAAAAAAATATTTCATAAAATAAAAGAATAATTCTAGGCAGCAGTGGAAGTGGGCGAAGAATAAACCTGAAACCTTAGTAAGATTGCCCATTCAAACCTTGTGAGTAATACTTGAAAACAGCAGAACAAGCACTGAAATCGGAGAATGAGAAGTGACAAGGAAAACTTCCTACACCATGAATACGCAATTTGCCAGCTAGATTTTTGATGTCTGATAATACTACTGTCAAGCTTCTGGCNCCTGCTAAAATACTCACAAGCTCTCCTGTCCTCAGGTTATTTCATTTATGTTACAGTCAACATATAAAGTGAACACGTTTTGTAGTGTACATGTCTAAGGCTAATTCCTACAATAAGAATGGAGTTAACTGCTATACTAATATGGCACTGCTGGAGCAGCAATGGTCTGAAGAGAGGAGACAAAGTTAGTAGAGAGAGGAAATACTCCTTTTTAGAGTAGCTGATAGAACTGGACAAAACAGGAAAGTTTTGGGGCACAGAAGTCCTTTTTAGCCTAAAGAAAAAAATATTTCATAAAATAAAAGAATAATTCTAGGCAGCAGTGGAAGTGGGCGAAGAATAAACCTGAAACCTTAGTAAGATTGCCCATTCAAACCTTGTGAGTAATACTTGAAAACAGCAGAACAAGCACTGAAATCGGAGAATGAGAAGTGACAAGGAAAACTTCCTACACCATGAATACGCAATTTGCCAGCTAGATTTTTGATGTCTGATAATACTACTGTCAAGCTTCTGGCNNTGTCAAGCTTCTGGCTACACAACTACTGAAAAAAAGGCGGCGGGGGGGGGCGGACAGGGAGATACAGGCCACACACACAGGAGAAGGTATTAAACCCCCAAATTTACCTTGAAAGTAAAAGTTAACAGAGGTAGGAAAAAGAGACCATCTCTGAGTCAAAATATTTTTTCTACACCTCAAACAGTAAATCAACTCAGTTTCACTGAAGGAGGCATAAGCTTTTATCTAAGTAAAATAAAAGTTAACTGTTATTTTTCCACAGGCAAAGAGGCAGTTGCTCTGTTTTCTGCTACATGATATATCAAAGACCTGAGGAAACACGCATTTGAAGGACAAGTCTTCCTTTCCCCTCCTCACAGTAAGCAACAACAGCAGAATAATAATTTCCTCCTTCAGCTCTGCTGCTAACAACATATTCCACTCTCCTATCAGCTCAGGATGTTACTGTAGTGCTGGTTCCTAGCCTATTCAATTATCTTGTAATCTAGATTATTTCTAATCTTCTAGGAAATGTATTAAATTACTGCTTGCAGGTATCAGATGTAAAAGGATCTACCAACTAAGTGCTTCAATTTCTTCAGCTCCTCTTCCTCCAAAAGAAGCCAAGAAACTGCTTTTAGGCTTTCTACATTCTGTGATACCAAAAGCAAAACTATACTGATAACTTGGTAGTACAATTATCCAGAAAAACGTTCCCAACTTACAGATCCTGAAGCTCAGAAAGTTTCCCCTCCTACAATGTGTGCAAGAAAGTCACTCAGTATAATGATAATTCCATCATATTGATGATATATTAATTTCATTTTTCAGTCTAAGACTAACATACACATTTTTCTGAACATACCTTAAATCACTATGCAGAATTTTGCTTTAAAAAGGAAAAGAGACCACTGAGGACAACAAACATTCTAGAAATGGAAAGATCTACAGTCTACTTCAAGTAGTTATTTCAAGTTGTTTAATCACCTGAGAGCCAAAGAAGTTTGTTATAATTTTTCCAATGAATTTTAAAATGCCAGTGTGTTTTGCTGAAAGCCAGTATGACAAGCTTAGGATTCACAGTGCAGAATTGGCTTCCCCCTGCTCTGCTTTTTATTACATAAGAGAGGCTCAGTCTTCTTGCCTCAGGGGAGTGTATTTTATTGGTCTGCCTTTCTCCCCTGGATCCAAAAGAAATAAGTAATTGATGGATGGTATCTCTGATCATGTAGGCTAAACCAATTTAAGCTCTCACACAGAGCTGCTGAGCTCCCCATGGAAACCAGAGGTCTTTGTCACATACAAAAAAAAGAATGCCCCCAAACACCCTAAAAATGCCAAATACAAAACTTCACATGATGATATCTCTCTAATAGACAGAAGGCAAGGTCTCAGGTGGCTTTCCTATCCCATTTCAGTAAGTAAAATTGCAAGGGACAAAGCAATATGTTACTGGAACCTACCAATGTCAATATAAGCTAAACTGAATAAAACATATGGCTCAACTAACAAGCTGTACAAGTATTTTTCTGTTGCTACACCTCCTCCAGTGTGACTTCAAATACTTTCAAAAACTGAATTTATCAAGGTGTTATAAAAAAATAAAATCCAACCAGCAGCCAAAGACTTGCATTTGCTGAGCTACTTGAACAACACAGTATACATTTGGTCAAGAGAAGAAATTCTAAATTTCATGCAAACATTAGTTAGCAGTCCTTACACCGCAATACACATTTTCCCTCTTCCCCACAGCAATCCAATCGACCCTTAGCTACGAAAAGATTTAAGCCTGGAATCAGTCTTTAACGGCCACGACAAAATATCTGCTTGATAAAATAGTAAAAATAATTAATCATGTCCAAGATCACCACAGTGTGTAACAAGACACTTGGCATGAAGCAAATGACATTATCTCTACAGACACCTTCTCTTAGCATGGCCAACTTCAAAACCAGAGTTTAGAAATATCTCATATTGTGAAAAAGCCATCAAACATTTAAATTTTAAAATAAGATGAGCTGAAGAAAACTCCCCCAACAAGAACTTTAAACTCCACATATGGTGAAAGTAGTGGAAATTGACTTCAATCAACTGAATTAAATAAAATTTTAATTAAGAATGAAAATAATATTATCTGTTCCTCCCAGCTCCAAGAGCTGACATTTTGCACTGCAACTCTAACCCCAATTCCTCTGAAATAAAACAGAACAAATGCTGTTCACTGTTGTGGCAGTAAGTTCAGATGCCAAACAAAAGAAATGTAAAGATGGAAAGACCCTTCCTATGACATGTACACACAAAAACATTACATTATATAGCAAAGCATTTTTAGAAAGACCACCTTCGTTGGCTATCAACTCCCAAAAAAAACCCTGCACGTAACTACTGGATTTTTTCACTAGTTTTGTGTGTATACACCACTGATATAAAAAAATAAACATTTTAAAATATTGTAATATTTCTGCTTAAAAGCCCCAGCTTGGGAACCTTGAGTAATGTGGAGGCTTTATCCTTAACTTAACATTTTGTATGACAAAGACTTTAAATACCTATGAACTCTTCATATTCTGAAACATACCACAGAAACAAAGGTTAGTGAGACAGAAGCATGATTTAGTTTTAAGAACAATAAAAAACGCCCCACATTTAGCTTGAAGTCTTCCCAATATTTGAAGAAATTTTGGAGCATGCATTTGTCCCCTACATATGCAGAGGCTGAATTTGTTGATCCACATAAAATACTTCCTTCCACGCTCAATCTTCATGATCTGAAGCAATGTACAATGAACATGATTAATTGTAAGTTTAGAAAAAGGGCTGATTTTGCCAAGCTCGTTTTGTTGAGATTTTCTTAGTTTCCTCTTTTAGTAGCTTTTAAGTAATATAGCAGATCATACTGCCTACATCACAATTTTGGGAATCTAATCTACCATCACAACGGATGAGAATAAAATAACTCATTCTCCCTTATCTTAAGGCATGCATCACAAACCAAAACAACTGTCTCAAAGCTCCCACTATGCAGATTTACCTTACGAAAAATATTTTTAAGTAACTATACTCTTACCCTTTCAGGTGATTGTACCACGGGAGGAAAAAAGTAACAAAGATGCAATGCATCAAATAGCTGGGGACCATAGGAAGACAACAGAAACCGGTTTCCAGTCATAATATTCACGTGATCTTCTGTTTATGCTTTCAGAAGAATTTACAAGAACAGTAAGGGAAACATACTCCCCAAAATACAGGGAAAAATGACAAAAAGGAGATGCAAACCCCTCTTTCTAAAAGCACTGGAATTCAGGATATGGCTCCTGGTCAATTTTCTATCCAGTAGGCTTTCAACTGCACTAGAGCTGCCAGCCTTCTGAGTTAACTCCACAGCTATGCAACTTGGTAACAAAACACTTGTGAGAGCACAGTTTACCAAGCAGTGCCAAGACACAGATAAATTGTGTGGTCTTAGTTAAAGTGAGAGGGCGAACTGGTTTAAATGCAATAAAACCTGAAATAATCTTCAGCTACGCAGCATCTGCCAAACAAATTAAAGACTTCTAAACCGGTCCTTTACGTGGTTTAACAGGATATAAGACAAAGACAAAAAAACCCGACCACGTTATAAGAGACGGTAAGTTCAGGTAGAAATTTAAAATTAATCCATTTTACAATATTGATGGCAGGTAATTTTGAATTCTCAAACTATACACAAATTCAAGCTTCTTCAGTTTTGTTTTTTCCTACTTCTCTCCTAGGCCACAGCCATTAGCAAAAATGGTCAGAAGTGATGTACATTTCAGCTCTTTCAGGACACAAAAGAAATACCTTCAAAAAAAAAAAAAAGCAGAGAACAACCCAAAACCATACACAAGATTTTCAACACTCACCTCATCTTTACCTTCGCTTTGCTCTAGAGCCCCTCACTGAGACAAGTAAGATTTCTCCCAGAGAAAAGAAACCTGAAGGTTTTTATGCTTAGGCCAGACTGGAGGCAGGCAGACCACCAACGCATCTCTGAACAGGCCGGCATTATGTCAGCACAAGGGACCACTTACGCTCTAAGTCCTATACTTTTTTGAGCTGGTGCAGCATGTCCCTGCATGCCTGGTGTGCAGAGGAAGCAGCATTGCAGTGCTTCTGCTCCCTCTCCCTCGAGCACAAAGGGATAGGACGGAGCAGGGAGCTCTGATGTGATACTGAACCCCTTGGAAACCGCTGAAGCACAAGGAGAAACACTGAGAGGCTAACTGAAATTTACTCTTTTCTGAGAATACTGGAGCAAGAAACAGTGAACAATTAGGAACTGAACCTCACTTTGGGAGGGATTTTAAAAACAGAACACACACACAAAAAAAAAATCACCAAACCCCAGAAAAGCCTGATCTCTTTCCTTCTCAGCAACCAAGAGATCAAATGTTACCAGAAGGTGAAAAAAATTGTTCCTCAACAGTTATTGGTAAAGGGAAAAAAACCAATCACTTAACACCTGCCAGCACGGAGTGGCTGGAGAATGAGGATTTTTCCCCCCCTCCTCCCATTGCATTTTCCCCTCTTGTCAACCAAAACAATCCATTTCCTCCTCCATCCCAACTAGGTCTATGACTACTTGGGACCCACCACTAGTTCCCATCAAGATATTTCACACTTTGCCTTCCTTCTTTTCACCATACTTACCCAAGCTCAGCAAATGCAATAGTATGACTGTCAACAAGATTTACAAGTCCCCAAAACACACAACTGTCCTTCTTCACATCCACTTTCAGATGATATCACTTTTCTTTTCCCATCATTTCCCATATACAAATTTGCAAGATAGTAAATTTGTAAAGTCTCTCTTTCTTTGCTCAGCCTGCCTTTCTATAATCAGACCAGTTTTTTCCCTTTCTCTCCCCCCTCCCTTTAAACACATCTTGAAACATAAGGTCCAACTATTTTCAGAATGCACAATACACGCTTTAGCATAGGAGTTGCCTGGGTGACATATGAAGTCTTTCCCATTTTTGAGTTTTGATAAATCTTTTTCAGTTAAACCTACCAAATTAAAGGGACACCTGGTTTATAATTCTCAGCAGCAGAGAGCACAGTGTGCTCCTTACATTTATATGCTCACATTTGAGATACTTCACTTCAAAGACCTGTTCCTTTGACCTCATGGATTACTGAGTACAAGATACAGCATGTCTGAAACAGCTGATACACCCTCTCAACAGCAAAATAGTTATTGCAGATAATTAAACAGATGTAAGAGAAGGGCAGGTCTGGTATCGGCCTTTTCAAATCTCCAGATTAATCTCAACGTCACTAGTACGACTGATGTCAGATCTGCAACTGAGTACTAGATTGTCTTTCTCCTCCATTTAACAGCTTATAATATGCTGACAGGACAGCTACCAGAGCTGATCTACTGTATCAGTGATTAGCAACTGGGCATTTCAATCTAATCTTCCATTGCTTATAATAATTGAAATCAATTTGTAAATTATTTTTAAAGAGTTCAATACCTGTTAGAATTGTAAATACAAACAGGCATAAAAATATGCACATTTCTGTATCAGTCTGAATTAGACGCGGTATGATATTTGATTAACCATGTCAGACATGGATTTTCATTCTGTGCTTCTTTTATTCAGTGGTTTGATGGATAGGAAGATAGACTCACTAAAAGGCATGCAGAACTTTTAAAAATCAAGAAGTCATCAAATCTGTAACAGAAGCTTGTTTTGGACATTGCTCCCTAATTTCCTGAAACTAGTTTAATTAAAAAAATTAATTGAAGAAAACATTCTCAGTTGATGGAATAATAGCAAGGATTCTCAACTTCAAACAGACTACCAAAACTCTACCAGGATTACATAAATAAAAAAATGGTTACTTGGGCTGGTAATTCCATTAAGCATGTTTGGTTGCCAGGCTGGTGCGGGGAGGCTGCCAACAGACAGCAATTTGAGAGCTGACAATTTCCATGGCCTTTTTATCGCCCTCATTTCAAAACAGTTGGACCATAGACTACTGAACAATATGACTGACTTTATTTTTTTGAAGAAACATAATCTAGAAAACGCTCATCAAAGCTTAGGTTTTGTTACAGAACAACATGTTCAGGGACTCCAGAGCTATTCAAGGAGGAAAAGAGCGTCAGAGCTGAGCATGCTGTGAACCTGCAGAAACTGAAAGTTGCCTCATGACCCTCTGCCCAGGAATGATTGGTCAGTTCTGAAAGATTCTGGAAACTCGCCCTCCGCCATAGAATAGCTCTTCCATGCTGTATGCTAGGTCCAAAATTTGACCAAGGAAAACAGGACTTCTCTAGGACTCCCCATTTGCTGCAAGTCCTCCACAAATAAAGAACAAAGAGTCAGACAACCCTACAGGAACCTTTGCATTCTTTGTTCCTGCATCTCTGCAACACATCTTTACAAGCCAGCACAGAAACTGATATTCAAGATGACCAAAAAAGGTTTCCAGATTGATTCCTTAGTGAAGCCAAATCTTCATTAAAGACTGTCTGGTTACCCTAATCTTGCTGGGACGAATTAGATTGCCCTTGTCAATCTTAGCTACATAGTAAAGCTCTTTCATTTGGATGTCTCTTGAAGTGCATTTTACCACAGGGCTATATCCCAGGTTAATTAATAGCATGCAACTAAAATAGTTTGCTGAACTAGCAGAAAAACAACTCAATAAAACAGCTTCCTCTCTGAGAAGAGACAGATTCTTCTGGCACTGATTTTATCTGAATTTGTGTTTTGGTCTTCACTGATAGGAAGTAAGACCAGAAGCTTCTGCCACCTTAGCCACTAGTCTTGACTGGCAAACAGTCCCCTAACTTAAAAGCACATAGCCAGAAGTCTTGGAGGCAGATTTCCATGTTGTGCTTTCATCTTTCAGTACTTGTCCCTTTGAAGGAAGGCTGATTGTGTTCTCATTTTCAATGCCTGAATGCAGCCTTCATGGCAATTATGAGAACTCTTTTCTGCACTACTCTTAAGCCAAGAAAGGGTGAGCTCTTATTTTCAGCAGATGCTTCCTTCTTGAAAAGAATTTAGATCTAGGATAACCTCTTAAGTGGTTTCCTACTACACACTCATGCTACTGTGATCTTTCAGGTGGATTTCAAGATGGAGCTCAATGTATTAATTCCTGTAAAGTGTACACGAGTAACCTCTAATCATTCAAGATCTCTCTTTGGCCAAGGTCTCACTTGCTGTCAACAACCTGTCCTCTTTTAAAAAAAAAAAAAAAAAAAAAATTAAAAAAATCATTCCTCTGATTCTCTCTGAGACACAACAAAGAGAAAAAGAGAGGAAAGAAGATGCCAGGTTTCCTTTTCTTGCAATACAAGAAGCAGAGGGACAGGGCAGTTGGTCAAATTGCAACAATAAACTCAGCATTCCTAACAGGGAATTCTTACCACACATGGAGCTCATTGATAAAGGGCAAAAGGGAAATTTGTATGGGATATCAAAACTACCCATAATTTGCCTACCAAAATATATTTTGGAGAAGTTGATATGAAATTTCCTATTTATAATGCTAAGTCAAGCTCAATCAGACATCAAATGCCATGTGGCAGTTTCTGCTCACATCTGCCTTCCTTTGAGTCTTTGTGAAGTATCCAGAGACCACTTCCAGAAGTTGTGCAATGTATGAGACAAACCTAGTGTCTGACTTGACAGATTGCCTAAACCAAACCTTAAAAAAAAACCAACCCCCAAAACAACTTAAGTGTTGAATCTTGATGAAATTGTAAACCAAACACACGCAAAAAATACAATAGATTTTGCCCTCAATAATGAAGATGTGCCCCTTGTGTAGCAATGTAGCAAAACAATGGCTATTTTCAAAGTGTGAGCTTTTGATTTTTCCTGAATAACACTGTATAAGCTTACATATGCATGCTTAGGTATAAGGAGATGACCCCTATAAATTTGCTGAAATACTAAGATACGTCATGGGAACATATACTCCATCTGAGACCAGGTTAAAGATATTACCCAAGTTCAATATTGGAGTTAAACTTTTATTGTTATGAAAAGCAAAGAATGGGGGAAGGGGCTTAAGGATTTGCAGATTTTAAAGAAAAGAAAACATACAGAAGAGGAAGGGTTCCATACTTAGACCTAGTGCTAAAACATATAATTATTAGCAGTATTGCAGATGCTCAACTTAGAGCCTACTAAGTTGGGAGGATGGGGTAGAAAAGATACTTACTTCTACTCCTCTGAAGTACAGCAAGCCACCACGTCCCTCTCCGTAGCTCTATGTCTTACTAATTGCATTCTGGGGAATGATACCTAGCCCTCTGGTCAAGTCTTTAGCAGCTCATCTTTGCCGCACTTGAGGCTAAATCTCTTCAGAGCAGACTGGTCATGATTGCCCTGAGTCTAAAATAATGCATAGACTCTATGGTAGCTTCCTATCAAAGTGAAGTTGTCATTACATGAAACTGAATGTGCCACAGGTCCTGACAGAACGTGAAGTGATGGTTGAAAACATCCTTTGGGCTGGGGTGCAGCTAGGCACTTTACCCAAAGATAACCTACAAGCAAGTTATTATTTGTGCGTAAAGCCTAGAAAGAACAAGGGAATTTACTTATACGACATGTAAACACAACCAAGATGTTTCCAGTTCTGTGTATATCAGTCTTTAAAAATGCTTACCTTTTCTGAATAGTTCTTGAAGGCTCTCTGCACTTTGATTCAAAATAGCCCATATTTCCTCTTCTTGCAATGGCCCGCCCCGAACCTCCAGAGCCTCTGCCAGTGACACATGCATGTTACCTGGGAAATGAGACAGACTGATTTAAGTGTATGTAGGATTTATTTTCTCCTTGCATGTAGTACTCAAGTAGTAATAACCCATGTTCAATTCTCAGTCACAGAAGTTCTTTAACATTAATAGAACCCATCCAATATAAATACTACAAAACATTCACCATGACGATAAAGAACTTTGAGCATCTGCTATTATTTAGAAGAAAAACTTGGGTTAAGACCTCAATAATCCATATTAATATCGTAGGCTACTAAATCAACAAACTCAACAAGGTGGCTTTAGTCCATATGCTATGAGCAAGAGTTTGCTCTGTTTAAAAAAAAAATTACAGAATGATTAGTAGTTACAGGTTTATTAATGGAAATCAGCTATTAACATTATTTTGGCAGGTCTAACAGTCAAGCTGCTGTTAAGAAAGGAAGCTCTTCTTCTGATATATTTTCACAGGGCTGTTTATATATTTCATGACCAAATAAGAAGCACTGTCTGCAAACATGCAAGC
>WEKW01026444.1:23107-34885 GCA_013389905.1 Sula dactylatra
TTGTTCAGCTTCTTCATAGATTTAAGAAAGCGAAGTAAAACTGTTAGCAGCACTCTACAGATTACATCCACAGAAAACAAATACCTTCCCCAGCTAAAAGAGGTCAGGCCTTAATATTTCTTCAAAGAGCTAAACCATTTTCACCATACCACAATATGATATTCAGTTGTCCAAAACCAAAACCATTTTGAAAACTGAAGAACACATCCCTATCTATTCTCACTAAGTCAAAGCTTCTCCATTTCGGTAAGCTCAGGAGCAAGTAAATCAGGTGTCTGCTTAATTACTTCAGCTTTCTATGGACACTAAGTGTTCTCAGACTGAGCACTTAGCCAATTTATATTTCTGATTGAGATGCAGCTGCAGTCACTTCTCTCTGCTTCTCTCCGAAGCCCAAAGAATAAAATCCTGAGGCAGTGAGCTGCAGCAAGAGCCTAAGGTCTATCAATCATCAGTGATAAGTTTGTTATGTCTCAAATGCTCCAAAGTTGCTGCTGGAAATGGAATGTTCCACAAGCAATGCTTATTGTCCCGAGATCAGTAACTGATATCAACAGCTTTAGACGATACTACAGTACTGCTGGATGTTCCTCACCCTCCTTGGCAATCAACTAGCCAGAACCTGCCTATCAGCGTAGAATCCTGGCTCAGATGTACACTCATGGATATTACTCTAACAATTTGCAAGGACGGGCTGAGTAGCAATATTTAGTTTCCCAGCTGTCTAGGCAGTTTCATGCCTTCCACGTTTTTTTACTTCCAGATAGCCAGGCTCATACCCGTATAATGGCAATATAAAAGGCTGAATATCCTGCATTTTCTAGCAGAAAACATGGGCTTTGAAGATACTTGCTGAAGTACTACCCAGAGCCTTTTCAGCTAGAATTCTATACTACGCTACTGAAAAATTACATATTGTTGTCTGCATTTCATAACAGAGAGCTTATTTTTCCTTACTTCACCACTTGCCAGTTTTTAGTATTCAATTATTCTGCATATTTACTAAGTCAGATATATTTTCAACAATTAAAGTTCAAAAGTCATCATAAAAAGATAATGGAAGGGAAAATAGGTCCAGACCACATTTGAAAGAAAGACGAAATCTGAATCCCTGAAGAAAAAAATAAATACACTATTCAAAATGGAGAGCTAGGGACCAACACAGATTTGCAATAAATGGATGGAAAGCCAGAGATAAACATGTTTCTAGTCAGTATGAGATTCACATACACCTGGCACAGTGTCTGGTCTATCATCCGTACCAGGGAATTTTGCGATTTCATGGCACTGTCTCAAATTTCAGTACATACATCTAGAATCAAACTGGATTACTCAGATTAAAAGATCTCACCTTCTTCTAGAGACTGAAAATATATGATCTCCAAATGAAAACTTTCTGTGCTAAATATTCCAGAGGAAGTA
Source organism: Sula dactylatra (assembly GCA_013389905.1). Taxonomy (NCBI): domain Eukaryota; kingdom Metazoa; phylum Chordata; class Aves; order Suliformes; family Sulidae; genus Sula; species Sula dactylatra. The sequence continues at coordinate 24,530 of WEKW01026444.1, forward strand.
TGCTGAGCGTAACACCAACAAAAATCCCCCTTGAAATCCTTCTCTGCCACTCCCCTTTTTCCCCATCCTGCAAAATTCCGATTTCTTTCAGCTGTGATTAAATAATACCATGAACTGTTCTGTAGCAGACAGAAGCTGATTCCCTATTTAACATCACTACAGAGACCATAAGCACGTCTGCTCAAACTCCCAAACATGTTACAACAAAAGAATCCTATAGAAAACAATTTCCTGATCACAGTAAGAAGTGTATGAATATCCACCCAGCCACACAGGCCTCAGCTGTAGCAGTGTAAGCAACAAGATCTGCTTGTATATTACTGATAGCAGTAGCATGACAAAAAAACAAACATCACAACACACCAAATCCAAAACATTTCAAATTGGTTTTGAAAGCCCAAATACAACAAAACCTCAATCATTACAAACACAGCCACATGCAAAATGGCATGAGTTGGGATCTGAGTGGGACTCTGATATGTATCTGTTCCAGTAACTTTTTGGTAACTTTGTTTTGGTAAATTTTCCTGTAACTTTTCTTCCTCAAAGCTACCTTGAAGCTGCAGTCCTTGTCTGTCACAGCAAAGAGCAGGCCAAGAGATTGATTCTGAAAATTCAAGAAGCTTCCACAAAATGGCTGTCGCAAAGGAATTATTTGAAGCAAGTTGGAGTGAAGTGTTCGTGGACAGATGCGTGGCCAGAGTTCTCCATCTATACAGTCTACCTGTTAGCAGCCAGGCACCATTAATTTAACACAATGAAGCTGACAGCGAAAGTGCCTGGCTCAAAACATACTTCTTCCCCACCAGTTTGTTTGTGATGGACCTTTTTTCACAAGGAGAAAGGAGAAATTTGTAGGAATGATAATGTTTGCAACGCACAATTCTTCTGAATTTGCCATCTCCTTAGATTCTGGAAGCCTTCAATAGCATCTGGTCCTTTGTGAATACTGAAGCTGAAGTGCTAAGCGCTCAATACATACAAAAGCTTTTGGTTTTCTGTAACGCCTGAACATTTTGATAAACTGCAACATAATGACAGTATCAAGTAATTTATGTAAGAGAAAAAACATATAAAGCTTTTGTAGAATACCGTATCAAAACTATACAGACTGCTTGTCTTCACATCTTAGCCCTCTAATTGCTGTTATGTCCATGGCTATATAGTTCTCTAACTTTCATTTTCCAGTTAAAATGAATCGCCATTTAAAACACATATTTAAACTCCTGTGGCTAAGAACTCACAGAAAGGAAGCTGGGTGATAGCAACAGGGGACAATAGACTAAGAACAGCAACTTCTTAGAATGCAGGAAAGAGAAGACACCATAAAGATGAGTTATCTCCATTAAGCGTAAACTTTTAGCTGATTTCAGTTGAGCAAAGAAGGGCTAATCCAAGGAGAGAGGGTGAGTGGATCTCAGGAAAGCTGAATAGTATTGGCCTAAAATGCCAGAATGCAGAACTGTAAGTAAAGTGAAGAGTTTTCTCTTGTACAAATAATACAAACTACTCTGCTTCAAATTTCCAAAGATGCTCCTGGCAGTCCCTATGTTTTTCAGGATATCAAGCTGACTGGCAAAGAAATCACTGGCAGAGTTCTCAGTGGACTTTTAGTTAGGTTCCTGTCAGGCCACTTGCTTGCAATGAGTTCTCTCCCCGTCTCCTCTTCATTTAAGGTGAGTAGGATCTGTTGTGCTGGCATCCCGTGCCCTGTTCCTTTCACTCCTTGTAATAAAGATGGACAGATGAAATAACATTGAAAGGTGCACCTTCTACAGATGAGTTCACTTCCTTTTTCCTTGGGACAGCGTTATGGTGGCATCTTAATATGAAGCAACACCAACACTTAGCTGGAGATGGGATTGTGAGGCTTAAAAATCTAAGAGCATCTTGGTTCTGCACTTTGCTGAACAAGGTGAGGAGTGCAGATGCAGTCACGATCAGGAGGCACGTCAAAGGGCCAGGTGGTATGAACTCAGCATGAACTATGAAGGCGTGGATTCCCCACACGCCCAAAAACCACACAAGATCATAGCCACAGAACACCCAAAAAGGGGCATTCGCACAGCAGAGAGCACAGCACAATGTAGGAAGACAGTGGACAAATTAAAAGAGTTGACACTGGAAAAGCATAGACAGCCTGCTCTGGGGCAGAATTTACTCCTGTACCATAGAGAGTACAATTTCCACAGGAAAGGAGTTGCATCACATGGAGGCAGCTCTTTTTCCCTCCAGGACAAGAGAGTAAATTCAGGTGTAAATCATTTGTATCAACAAGCCCTTAGTGCAATTTCTCACCCTCCACACCATTCAGCCCTAAGCCATACAGGCAGCACAGTTCCAAGAAAGAATGCTGCTTAAGCCAGAGGCCTCTCCCATATCTCAAACACTTCCTTTAAAAAGCCTGTTTACTTCATGAGGACCAACTGCCAGCTCCTCCCTCTAAGGCAGACAGCTTATACACTCCCTGATGAGTGGGATGGGTAGCTCTGTCTCTTCCGTGTTAAGTAAGCTCAGTAACCTCCTCTCCCCTACACTCTACAGTCCCATGTTAAAAGCACAACATCTATGGATCATCCAGGCAGTGCCAACATGGCACATGAGGCAGTCTGACAGTTTCTCAGTCCAAGGTAAGAAAGAATGCACAACAGGAGCAACCCCTCACACTGAGTAGTACTGTCAAAATGACTATTTGCAAGGTATATACTTTTTTTTTTTCCTAAAACTTGCAAAGTTTTCAAAACACCTCTCTTTTTCATTATTTATGTATGCAGCACAGAAGTTAAATGCTCAAAATTCTCATTTCCCCCCAACCACCAACTTTTTGCCTTATGCATTTTAAATTTGAAACTGAAGGTCTCCAACAGCAACCAAGAAGTAGGAAAGTTTAATGTCCTATTCTTTCCAGATTTTATTGAACTCTTACCAGCTGAAATATTAAGAAGCTATTGCTATAACTGTGTTTACTAAAGACTACCATATCAGTAATTTTGTCAAAAAGTTCCTAAAAGCAGACTATAAGTCAAAAGGCTAAACTACTTCCACTTAACAATTGCTTGACAACTATGTTTTAGTTTTAGTAACACATATCCCTTGCTTTTTTCCTTACCTTCTGCATCAGCATTTTTCCCTACATTGTAACTTTAAGAACCAAAACTTCAGGTCAAAAGCTATGCTTTAACAACATCAGCTAACTAAGATGCCTGGACTACCTCATACTTATTTGATATCTCATCGGAATGCACTGCCAAGAAACCTGAAAAGCAGCTGCTCTGGTCACACACTCTGTAGGTTTTTTTAGATGCTCTAGAAGCAATGAAAAAAATCTAGACTATAAAAACATTGTTAGTTTCTAGATAATCACATAAAATACTCTGGTATTCATTTTTATCCTTTGACAAAATTTAAAACAGAGAAAATAGATAGCAAGAAGGCTCTATATACATCTAAAATATTTTCTGTGGTAAAAAAACCCCCTTATTTCTCCCATATAAAACACCACTAGCTGACTTCATCTGTCCCAAATACAAGCATTATTGCCCCTTTGCTCCACAGGTATACTTAGGCAAGAAGTGGCAATTTCCGAGAAGCACTTTTCTCTTAGGGGTTAAGCAAAGAGCCGTTTCTTGGCCCTCTGTAAATAGAAATGCCTGGAAGCAGAAGCACATTTAACAAGACAACTCTGTGCAAAAGAACCTCTTAAAATTCACCTGTCTAAAGCCACGATTAGCTGCCTAAAAATAAAACACTGACACTTTTATTCTGCACTCACTGAGTGTGAAGTGCTTTCTAAAAGCACTCAATGTGCACAAGTCCCAGTGAAATCAAACTGGAGCTATACCTGAACAGTTTTGAAAGTCTGGCCTCTCCTATTGCAGAGCCTAAGCATCTGGAGTCATTACCATGCCCTGTAATTTCAGAATGCTGGCACCCATCCTATTTATTTACATTGACCCACATCTTACACCCCCTGAAGAAGACCTGGAATGCATCCATCAATTAGTTTATCCCCAATAATACTGTTGCTGAAACCATGCTTAAGTGTGGAACCCTGGAGCCAAGGTAGAAAGCTTGTGCTTCAGTAGTCTTTGAAACCTTATTTTCAAATACGCACATACTTAGATGTGTGCACTTAAAGTGTGGTTTCCTCTAGCTGCAGGTCCAATTTGCATAAACTGTCCACAAAATAAGGCATTATTTGCAAATATTCAAGTCAAGCACATAATCAAGATAAATATACAAGCTAATCAAGTCAACAGTGTTTAAATAATTTTTTTTTTTAGAATCGTGCTCTCAAGTTAATTACTGCACATTATTCTCATTTATTGTCTTGAAGTATAAGGAAATAAACGCTTGTGCCATGACCACTTCTTTCACTACTTCTATAGATAGGCAGAGGGGACAAAAAGTACCACAAGATGCAAATCCCATCTCCCCCCCTCTTTTTTTGAATCTCTAAGTAGTTGCCAGAAGTCATGTGAATCTAAGTTTTTGTGAACAAACACACTTCCGTGGTGCTTTTCACTCAGTCAGCTACCTGATAATATTATCTTCGTATAAGCACTATTCCTTCCTCCTTCATTTTGGAGAGGTCTGCAGAGATTAGTATTACCACCCAAGAACTTCCTCCCCCCAGTTATGGAAGAGATTAGCTTCTTCCACTCACATTTTTCCTTCCATGCTCTTCCCTTTTTCTCTCCTGTAGGCAGACAGGATGACATATCAGCAAAACAGTCCCATGCTCCTGGGCCAATCCTCAAACTATATCAAGAAAATGTCTTTAAAATTGCATCTCATCCTTAAACTGATAGCTTGCTGCTTGACCTTAAACATCCTAAGCAAAGGAACAGAAACTTGCTCAGAATTGTGATAAAACAGAAAGAATATGTGGACACTCCCACAAGTTGGGCACTGTTGGCCCTTTATTTGAACATGCAGTGATGCTCTCACCCTCACTGTAACAGATGACATGTTAGCATTTCTCCTTCCAAAGCCTTAAACCAGTGTTTATTCCCATGTCTGGAAGACAGAAGAATGTGACATATTTAGAATCTTGGCTCATACCTCCAGGGCAAGCAGCATTTATTTTACTCCAAAATTGCTTGCTTTCTTTCCTGGAAGGTGGAAAGAAATCAGCTTTTGGCATTGGACTGAACTCGCAATGGAAGACAAGCAAGGGTTATTGCTGACTCCCTCCTTTGCTTTTCTGACTCTCTATCACTAGAACCAGATAAACTTGTTTATCTGAGGCTTCGTGTAAGGCAAACTAGTAAATCCAGTCCGAAATGTATGTAATAATCATGAAAGTCATGTTTTCTAGGCAACTGTAGAATGTTCTTTTATACATCAGGGTAGCTGATGTTTCACATCTGATATTAAAATTGTATTCAGAAGAGTATATAATTATCACTACAAAGTAAGCTTAATCCACATAAATCGGGGCATGACTCTTGTATCCCTCTCTTAGTTTAATTGTCAGTGTAAGATCCTTGGGCAACTCCCTTATTTTGCTGTTGATTTGCTCCACCTCGGACAGGCACGTCTCCTTGGTGCATTTCTCATACTTGCAACTTTCATTTTAATTGCTAAGTAGGAACAGAGGACCTGTGAGTAAGACAAGCTTTATAAGTGGAAAACCAGAAATTTCAGGACTGCAAAACAGCTTGGCAATAGTAACACTTTTCAATTCTTCGCAGCTCTTAGCACAGCTGAAGAGGGAATGAAAGATATTGTCAGAGAAGCAGAAATAGTAGCACACACGTGATTTAAGTATCATGGAGTCACTAGGAAGCATTATTCTAAGTCAATAAGTACTACTTCCCGCTATCTGTGGCATTTTAAAGGTATCTACAAGTAAGACAATGAGGCTCTGATGAGTCAAGTAAGTAGTGACAATTGTACAGAGTAACTGCTTTTCCATATCACTATGAAGATGATTTTCTTTATAATCCGTCCCCAATGTTAAGAAGAATAATGATAAAATATTTAACACCAAGACACAAATTGCCATAGACTAGAAACTCAGTGACTCTACAAGTTTCACTGATTTAACAGGTACAAATTAAGCCAGTATTGCTCAGCAGATAACTTCCCTAATGGATAAACTTGCTCTAGAGCGGGTTTTTAAAAGCTTAGCTTTTCCTGTGGTAATGAAGTGATATGAATTTTACTACATTAGACACATTCTCTAGTAATGAAGCGTTCAGATTTTGTTAGATATTAATTCTTCCAGTCTCAGTAACAGAGAATGGTACCTTGCTTTAATAAATGCCTCTTCCCAGTAAGAGAGCCCCTTGCAGCAACATAATAGCCAGCGTACATGAAGGCAGCACAACTGGATCAGCAAGAAACTAAGCATGATATGCCAAGAGAGCAAGAGTCCTCAAATTTCTTAGATGTGGCACTAGAAAGAGAAAGTCAACTTCAGGAAGCTTTACAGCTTCTTTTTTTTTTTTTTTTTACTCAGAAAATTGCTGACTTCCAGGTAAATGTAGAAATATGATGTTAACGTGCTAAAATATTGGAAAAAAAAATTATAATACCCACCAACCTTCGTAATAAAGTGTTAGGATTGGAGTATATTTGTAAATCACTGTTAAAGTCAACATACTTTTAAGTATAAAGACTGACCACACCACACGTTATTTCAAAAACAAATTTTAATCCTATATATTCACATCCAATCCTTCAACAAATGGCTTTTACTGTTGTTATGGTGCGTGAACTGCAGGGTTCACTTTGTTTTTAGATTTATTCCCCCTGTGGGAGAAGGGTGGATGTGAGCAAAAAATCTTGACAGCCTCATATGTTTGACTAGACATTTTGGAAAAACAAATTAGCACAAGAGATACTTTACCATGATACCAAAACAGTTTCTCCATAGTTAGAACAATCTAATGTATGGTACTCATGTGAGAAATGTACTGGTTTCAGAAATAATTTTGTTGTGGTTTTAGTTTGAAAGCAGCACCCTTGCATACTCACAACAAGAAAGTGATCTGCTAGCTGCGAGCATAACTTGTGTACCCAACCACAATAAACCTCTAGTATCCAGAGGACAGTTCATACTAACAGTTACTTCTTATGTCCTGCCTGGAAAGGAAACAATATCCAACAACAGATGAAAAACTGGCTGAGTAGCAGAGTAAGTTTGAAAATGACATCTATCTGCACCTGATCCATCCAGCACTGCTTTACCTTAGGCATATATAGGCAAAGAAGCTGCACTAAAACAACACAAGGATTTTTGTTTAAGTACACATTTAGCTCAGTATGAGAGCTAACAAGCTCCCACATAGATCACCCCACCTACCAAAATATTTCTACTAAACTGCACTTGTATGTTTGGGGGGTTTTCTGCTATGAAAATTAAAAAAACCAACCCCAACCAATTTAAAAGTTACCACCTAGCAAGTGTTCTCTTCAGCTAATCAGTTGCTACAAATAGTCCAATGGTTTTCCTACCCAATGCCCTATCCTCACTCACATTTTTTCTGCTTATGACTCTTGGTGAAAACAGTTGATGAGAGTCCAAACAATTACTGATGGAGATAGACTAACAACAACACTCTCCTCAGCCACGACCCTGGATGATGTTTTAGAACCTGGTAACTCTCAGGAGCAATTCTGAAGCAGCCCCACAGCTGGGGGAAAAAGTGATCATGTTCTCAAACTTTAGGATGTCTGAGGGTGGTACCCATCTGGAGGGTCTCTCTTGCAGTCTTTGATGCACAAGACAGTAACATTCCCAACTCCCTAGAAATTCAGGCTTCTTGAAGAGAGACGACAACGAAGAAGAAGGAGAAGACGACGACGAAGAAGACGACGACGACGACGAAGAAGGAGAAGACGACGAGGACGAAGAAAGTGTGCTGCCTGCCCAGACAGTTATGATTTTTTGGTTCACTTCATGGTGGGGGAAGGGGAGACACAGCATAAGGAACAGAACATTATGAAGTCTGCAGCTAGATAACACCAGAGATATCATATCTGTGAACTCACCTGTCTGGGAGTAAAGCTATTAGTCACACTAGTGATGACTAATTCTTATTGTGAAAGTCTGAATTTCTACCCTGAAAAACAGACAAGACAGAACATAGGCATACATTTCAGCTGTCAAGAACTGTATATACAAGGGCTGCATCTTTAGGACCAAGGCATAAGCTGAGAGATCTTTGCTCTAGTGACCTGTAAGTTGACGTAAATGCTAATTCAAGCACAGTAGCAAATATCAAGTCTTATTCAAAGAGCACTGCATTTTCTTCACTCTTCTGTAGCAGGAAAAAAAAAAAAGTAATTTTGCTTTCAGACAGAGAGCCTTTCTCTACTCAGACAGACAAGGTAGTACAAGGCATGAGATTTACACTTTTTTTATATGCCCAAAAATACAATTAAAAAGGTCTGTGATATATTGTCCTCCTGTGAGGTGTGAAAGTCTGTACAAAGATTTATGCTAAAGAAATATTAAGCAATGGGAAATCAGTTACTAACTTTATAAAGCAACTTCATACATTTCCAAGTGATAACTAACTTCAAGTGAAGTACCTCTTCAAAACAGAGATATTTGATGATACCCTATTCTCATGCTGAGACCCGATCAGGAAACACGTACACTCCAGGGGAATGGCAGAGGTGTCAACAGGCAGCTGGCTGGATTTGACTTGTCTGTGAAAAAATTGTTCCTACACAGAGCAATTAGAAAGACAACAAACAATAAGCTGCTGCTTCATAACATTCTCCTCAAATGAAGGCCAGCTGATTCTAAGGAAATGAGAAGCACCTGGCAAGTGAGAAGACTTGGCTCTCTGAACTTTGTCAGCCTTCAGGAAGGATGTGCTTTTTATAGTGTACACCCATGTGAGAAAGAGTCTGTGTGTGTGTATTCTGTTACCATCTATCTATATAAAAAGTATATGTGCATTTGTCTGCATGCGTATACTTCACATACACCAAACAACTCATTTTTGCTTTAAGTCTCTGCTGCAGGACAGGAGAAAAACCCTGAGGGACAAACAGAGTTGTAAAGGGGCTGGAACACTGATCTATTTTGAGAAGTCAACATCAACCACCCGAAAGCCTTGTTGGAGGGTCTCTAAAGCCTATTAAAGGTTTTGGCCAAGGCAGATTTAAAGTAAGATTCTGTAAGCATTTGTAAAAACAGATTTGATACCAGATGGGCTGCAACTGTAGTAACAACAATCCATCTGTTCAGAAACCAGCTCTTCATTCTACACGTCTGGTACTGCAAGTGTAGCACTAACAAGTCTTAAAGGATAGAACCATTTCATGAGAAACATTTCAATGGCATTCATTTGCGTATGCACCTGCCCTCATAAGAGACTTCACATCAAGTTCTTCTCTCTGTAAGTGACTAACTTTCCAGAGAAGTTGCCTATTTAACTGCTACTTCTTGAAAGCACTTAGCACTGTTCAAGTGATATAAAAGATGTTTCCCCTTCCTGAAGTGATGCTGAGCTGAGGAGCAGACTGTTGGAAATTCACTAACATTGTCCTTTAACAGGATATATCTCATTTTTTCACCCAGTAACTGAGAATCTGTCAATGTAATGTAATTTAGGTGAGCTACCAGTAAGGTCCAGATATGAACTATATTAAACAGTATTCGGTGAAACCTCCAACTGGATAACATAGAAGATAATTGAGCACTGCGTTAGATGCACACAGTGCAAACATGGAGATTCCTTCTTCTGCCTAACACCTGCTTGTCCCAAACACAGAATCTGTGACAAATAAGGTGATCACTTGTCCTCAAAGATTACAGATTCTTTCTTTCTGCACTTCCTTCCATACTCACGCACACAGAAATTAAGACTGAAGTTGTACATATTCTCTGCATACACACTCCCAACCAGTAAGCAATTTGCTGGGCACACAAAAATCAGAGACAGCAGAAAACACGCAGCATATACTTTCATGCTGTGCAACAGACCTGTTGCCCAGAAACAGGAAGACGAGCTTTATAGGAAGGATATCCTTCCCTACCAGTTTATTATAAGATTTCCCAAAATTCTCAATCATCTGCTGCTGGTGTTTGCATACTCCAGTATTTCTCAAGCTCTCAAGTTGTTTAGGTTCTCTGTTAAATCTATCCTTAGCAAGGTTTCTAAGCACATTACTCACCACCATCTTGCAGGTACTGAATAAATACTGTTTTTTTTTTTAAAGGCAGACTTTCTGTATCCAACCATCCATAGTAGATCCATTTCCTGCAACTGATAACATATATCAAGATGTACCTACTGTTTGCCTATCTGGCTCCACTCAACTCAACTCTGTGGTTAACTCTGATGTGGTATAGACCAAGTACTGAGAACAATACAGTCCATGTGACAGCTA
>WEKW01026444.1:62722-73318 GCA_013389905.1 Sula dactylatra
GTTACTAAACCAATAGGATACACTGTGGGTGTGCTGTTTGTGCCAATAGATCTGTCCCTGACTAAAAAAGAGATGTAAAGAATTTTATAAAAATCTAATGTCAATATAGAATGGGTTTCAGATTTCCCTCCATAAAACCTGGTTTAATTTTTATCACTTGGAAAAGATATCCTGGTGGTAGTGAAACTTCAAAACACTCTTGGAAATGTTAGACATTTCATTTATGGCTAGCATCCTAATCAAAATTGTAAGATAACAAATGGCCAAGATAAAACATGAAAAGCACTTCACTTTTAAAATAAGAGTACCTTCCTATTTCCATTCTAATTCAATCTCTCATTGAATAAAGGTTACAGCTTTGTATAAAAAGTATTTATGAGCAATGTCTGGAAGAAAACGCAGGTTTTTCCTCACGCTGTGGTTGTAAGTGGATTTGAATTGTTAGATAAACAGTTGTAATCAAAGCACTAAAGTAAGTATAGCTAACATTTTTATACCATTCCTGAATACCAAAGTATTAGAAAAAAAACAAACCAGAATTAACCCTGGCAGTAAATTGATTTCCAGCTTAGTATATTATTCAATCTTTAATTCTCTCGTCAAGAAAGTGGCTGAAAATATTATATCATGTCAAATGTTTACCACCACAAGCCAGAGTATTACCACAATAAACTAACTACATCCAGTATCTCTAAATTGCAAGGCAAAGGTTTTTTCTATTTGCTTTGCTGCTCTCCAGAGGGCAGTTGCCAAACATGACTGCACTGCATTTAATAATAATAATACTCTTGAAAAGCAGGGTTTGAGAGGTGAAAGTGTATGAAGCAGTCCACACTATGGTTCCGATTTCAAAGACTTGCTTTTATTTTCAATCACATACGTATAGTAGTTATTCATACAGAGGAACTTTAAAATCTTGAGTGTCTTTTTGGTTCTTCCTTTTAAAAAAATATAATTAGTTCAGGATAGCAGACATAGGTAAGTCATTTCCTGAAATTATTATACTTTTCTGAAAAGTCTGGTAGTGGTTGGAGTTGAAATTCAGGGAGCAGAGAAGTGGATGGGACTGTCAGATTCTTACACTGCACTGCTGTAGAGAAACTGCGCATTTAACTCCTTCTCACACCAGAACAAAATCAGTCACAATTAGTACAAAAAAAAAAAAGCCAAAACTGCTTGAGCTGCTATTTATTAGTTATTTTACAGAAAATAATTACATTTATTCTCAGCAGTTAAACAGCTTCTTTCTCCACCTCTATCTGTATACAAGGTTTCACCTTGATTCTGTCCTCCTTGTTCAGCCAAATCTCCTCTTAGACAGTGAAGGAGGAGTTTTGCCTGAATGAGGGATACAGCCTTGGACCTGTGTGAGTGTGTGTTTTTAAAGGAGAATGTACACCTGGGGTCTGTGGTGCAGGAATGACTGCAGCAAGTACCTGAGTCTCCCTTTCTTATTAAGGTCTTAACTCTACGCTGCTGTGGCATCCATGACTGAGATGAGGAGAAGACTGTAATGCGTCACACTAGTAAACTCTGCCCCTACAACGTTTTTGTCTTGAAAGGGGAGGATGAGATTTTAGTGAGTCAAGAACATGGAAGGAAAGGGTTAAACTTTAAAGGGTACTTTAAAGGATAAAAGTACACCACCCATACTTTCATCACCATCATGTTAGTTCTTTTAATTGCTATTTTAAGTCCTGTTCAGTTGAAGAATAGTAATTTTCTTTCCCAGCCTTAGGAGCTGCCTGCCTTAGTCTTTTAAGTTTGAAACTATCTGAATAGGTAGGTCAGAGCCCTGTGAGTTACTTAGAAGAGGCCTCCCACGGGCAAACCAAAGACTAGTTCTTAGCCTGTGTGACAATAAACATTCCAGTTCGCATTACTGAACCTCAGGGAAAACATCATGCGCCAACTGAAGCAAAACATACAAGTTGAATTATTTGACATCAAAGGCCACAACCCCCAAACCAAACCAGCAATTGCTCTCAGGATGCCATGGAGAAATGGAGAAGAGAGGAATGATGGGGAGTCCACTGCTTCTCTGCAGCGCAAAACCAGCATGCCTGTATTCATACGGTGGGACAATGTGCTGACCATCCCCAGCTCTCCATTATTCCCTACTGTGATGAGTGTGTGTGTGTGGGTGTTTCAGGGGTAATCTTACACGAGGTTACGAAAGCCTGATGCTCCAACAGCAGATATGGTCTTGAACTGACTTCTGACCTGGGCTGAAGGTGAAGTTCTGATTTGGTTTATTTACAACCATTTGCCTACAGGGAGACTGTTTCCAATTAGCAGGTATTGCTTTGTTCTATTGCGCTCATTAAACTTGATATTTCCTAAAAGAGTGATGACTGTAACCAGCATGGCTGTAATTCATCAGTTCAAAACTCTGAACACAGTGTCAACAACCGAATTGCTTATAGCGTCAGAGCTGTTTCAACCAGCTGCTCAGCAGTCCGGTAGCATATCAGTTCATTACTGTTTGCTATTCGCTGTTCGCTGTTTGCTATTTCGCTGAAAACGATTGTCCCACATTCTTAACAACCTGCTTTATTTTCTTTCAACATAAAAAAATCCTAAAAACATCCAATGCATTCTCACATACAGACTTAAGTAATTGCAAAAAAAGCCACTACAGTAGATTAATTTGTTACTACTACTGAGACAACTGTACTTCTCAGTAGTTAAAAGAATGAAAGGATGAGAACATAAAATATCCTCTGCATTGCAGTGCCCTGGGGGCAAGTCTATGGCCATATTTCAGTGTTGTGTTGTAACAAAAAAAAAAGAAAAATCTATTGCGCCAAAATGTTTCCAGGGATATTTCCCCAAAACACCACACTAATTTAAATCAACTGCTGCCTATATACACGTCATATACTTTCCTAACTAGCCTTTGAACATATTAAGCATTGTGATATGACTTCCTCACACATATATAGCACACATAGCAGGTAATTCATACCTGAAGAAAGACCTGATAGAAACTCATTGCCTGAGACAGGCCTTACAGGATTCTGTTTTACAAAAAATTTGGTAAGGAAATATTTTCCATTTAGCCTGGTGAATTAATTGCAATTTTTCAGTTAGTTGCTATGTTGTTATTGCTCTGACTGTTCTTCCACTTAATGCTCTTTTGTGAAGAAAAAAAAAATGCTCGTGTGCACTTACTATATTATGTAGCTGTTCCCTGCATATTAACTGTACATCACCTACACCATCAAATCGATGAAAATATTAATTCCCTGCATGCACTTCACTATGAAGTGAAAAGTCATTAGCTCCTCACAGCAAGATTGCAATGTTGATGCAGAAACATTTTTTCTTTGCTTGTAATACACTTCTTATAGGCAATGTAGCAGGAATTCGGATGTAATCATCATTTTAAGTGACTCTCTGACAGTGAAATGAGAGATGTTATAATTACTGAATGCTATTATCTTTAACAGCTCATTTCCTGAGCTGTTGGAGTAGCCCCCAATAAATAAATGCACTACAGCTTAAAACCAGAAGATACAAACTGTATCACTTGGGTAGATGAATGTTTTCTAAAATGTTATAATGTTGCTGTGTGGGGGAGCATCAGGTTCAATTGTATAGATCTAAGGGAAAGTTTAGCCGAAAACAGTATTACTCAAAATAGTCATGTGCGACTTCTTTCAACTTCAGTCTGCCACTCCTGACTGTTTCCATTGCTAAAGAAGTTGTGATAGAGATAAGGAGTAATTAATATTATGACAAGGTTGATGTCTCTCTAGTTTGGTGGTACTGGTGAGACCCCACCTGGAGTACTGCATCCAGCTCTGGGGTCTTCAGCACAGGAAAGACATGGACCTGTTGGAGCGGGTCCAGAGGAGGGCCACAAAAATGATCAGAGGGATGGAACACCTCATTGGAGAGGCAAGGCTGAGAGAGTTGGGGTTGTTCAGCCTGGAGAAGAGAAGGCTCTGGGGAGACCTGATTGCAGCCTTTCAGTACTTAAAGGGGGCTTATAAGAAAGACGGGGACAAACTTTTTAGTAGCGCCTGTTGTGACAGGACAAGGGGTAACGGTTTTAAACTAAAGGAGGGTAGATTGAGACTAGATACAGGGAAGAAATTTTTTATGATGAGGGTGGTGAAAACCTGGAACAGGTTGCCCAGAGAGGTTGTGGATGGCCTGTCCCTGGAAACATTCAAGGTCAGGTTGGATGGGGCTCTGAGCACCCTGATCTTGTTGAAGATGTCCCTGCTCATTGCAGGGGGGTTGGACCAGATGACCTTTAAGGGTCTCTTCCAGCCCAAACTATTCTAGGATTCTATGATGGTTCATGGATAACAAGGCACATGTTTCAACATTACACACCACACTGGGCATAAGACTCGTCAGTCTCCAAAGAAAGAAACACAGAAAACAGAGTCAATGACAGATTCAGATATGGCAATCTTTTTTTTTAGGAAACAGTTACCATTACAGATGTGTAACTACTTTTTTTTTTCCCCAGTTTCACCATGTGCCTTTCTTTTTTTAATCTAGAGTACCTCAGCAAGTATACGTGGAATGGCTGGAGAGAACTCATACACCATCAGGGCAAAGTCCACCAAAGAGAAGTCCTCAGAGAACAGGAAACAGAGATTGGCAACATCTTCCTGCTTGGGAATTGTTTTGTGTTAAATATAGTAACTGAACCAGAAAAAAAGTTCTGCGCAGATTCCAAGAGGTACTGTGGTTAAATCAGAAAGCTCCACCTTGTTTTTAATATTACCAGAAATTGAAGGAAGGCATGTTTAAGGTATGGTTCAGAGAATGCCTTTCTGTTAAAGTGGACATAAAAAGAAAAAAAAGAAAACAACTAGAGCAGAGATTTGCAGAGAAAAGAACTTAAAACAATTTCCCAGCATGATAGTGTTGTCCAACTGTACTGCTGTCTGATGGCTGAGCTATCTAAAGGGAAGAGAAATCTGCTTACATAGCATGTCTATTTGGACATATCTTTGTATGCTCTGTTAGAAGTAGTTTTCATTATGTAATTTCAAGTTGGACACAGACCAGACAGTTGAAAATTCATAAAAGGCAATTGCCTAAATTCTTTGTAGCCTTTTAATTCCGGGACTTCGAATAGTTTTGAAGAGATTGATAGTAGCCAGATCTACCCACACCCCCAAACAGTTTAGCACCACCATTATCCAACCCTCAATTCAGCTCATTTGACCATCTTTCTTGTCATCCCCTGCGCTACAGGGAATGATTTACACACATTCATACACAATTTATTGGAAAACGAAGAAAAATTAACGAAAACTTACTGAAAATGTAGAATTATGCTTTGTCCAAGAAACGCTCCAGACCATCAAGTACCCATGAACTGTCCAGGGTCAGTCTGGCTGGAGAAGAAACGTAACAAGCAGATGATTTACAGGCTGAGGGGTTCGCTCCATTTTGCTCTTCCTGGAGCCTTCAGCACATTTTTGCCTTTAGGTGGCACTCTTCACCTGTATCGTGCATCTTCCTTATTGAAGAGAGGTGTGTCTATACAGCTCTGCAATACCACATTCAGAGGAGTAAGGTGAGCGCAGCATTTACCTGAGATAAGGAATCTGATCTCACACAGAGCAGAAGCTGGAATAACCATGGTTGCCTTACTCCATTAGCTTTAAAAAACTCTTCGCACTGCACACTCTGTTTTTTTTAACTTTTTTTTTCATCCCTAGTTACTGGATGGTCCTATGAATTGGTTGCAACACAGTGCAAATTCAATGTGGAGTCATAGTCCCTCTGGATTTGGTGTTACATAACAGTGGCAGTGAATTTCTGCAGTACATGTGAGTGTTTACCTTTGCCTCTGTGCTAACTGCTTAAAAACCCAATGCTAAACTCAATGGACAGCTTGGTTATCCTGTCAATTTGCTCATGCTGTAATTACGGCCAAAAAGGGAAATGAAAACTTCTTTCACGTATTTCAGAAATCACACAACATTGTTGGCAAATGCATAATTTTAGCAATACATGCTGTAATTTTATTGCCATGTCCACTAACCCTGTCTTCTGCTCGTGACAAAACGGAGTCAGAAAGCTAAAATTGATGAGTACAACTGTGCTGAAACCTGTGCAGCATTCTCCCCCCTGCTGCCATGGTACTGTGTTGCAGTGTTGTTCAAGGAGATGTTACTTTTCTCCTTTCTAGTGAAAAAAAGATGAGCGGTCTGCACAGCGCCAAAAATCAGTGTTTTCCTTTATGCATAGAATCATAATAATCCTTCAACTAACTGACATTTCAGAAAGAAATACACTAAAAATCTCAGAGGACTCCTGCTCTGAGACACAGCTATGCATTCTGAGCTGTACAAGGCATTAGGCTTTTGAAGAAGAATTTGGACAATGTTCTGGCTGCTTGGAACTCTGAAATTCAATGGTATTCAGACATGAGGCTTGATTCCTGGAATACTTCTCATAATGTTCATTAATTTTAAAACCAGAGCTTCATCCTTCAGTCCACTCAGCTACGTGCTGGGCCCTAGAGTACTTCCAATTTTACTGAAGAGAGCTTTTGTACATACTCTGAATTTATCTGTGTTCAAACCCTGTTAATTCTGGATTGAGGCTGACATTCTAAGAGTCTCCATTCTCCCCTGAACACCTACATCCACAAGTCTTTCCTTGAAAGGCAGACTTCTCTCCGGAAAACAGGTGTGGGGTGGGCACATTGAACAGCACCCGATGGTGACATACCTCCTGGACTTTTACTTCTACTGTAAAAGTACTTTGGGTAATTATTCATATAAAAAAGAAGAAAACTAAAAAATGAACACTTACTCTAGCTGTGATTTAGCATTCTGATGAGAACACTTAAAATACATACTTTGCCTTCTAAGATGATGCAACTGAACTGAAAAGGTAAGACTACTCCAAGAGCAGGAATATCATCTACAGAATGCTGAGGACAAATCCAGCAAAGCATGGGCATAAATGTACCTTCCCAGACAAAAAAATTCCAGAGGTTATCTTTCTGAACATTTGCTGATGACAAATCAAGACTTAAAGATGTTTTCATAGTATCTACCATCAACTTCTTAATCACTAACACAGCTTAATCTTGTAACATCAGACTACCTAGCTAGGGTAGTCGTACCCTGTATGACTAGGTCAACACCTTAGCTAGGGTAACAGCAGGAAGAGGTAATTTTGCAGCTTTTTACCTCATCCACACATTAAACCATTAATTGTTCTGGAGAATGGAAGGTGTATTTTGTTGCAATGGCTACTTCTTTGTAATTTCTGCCTCATGAGTTTGTAAGAATCAAAGAAAATTCCCCTTATTCTCCAACGTTAGATGTGAAATAGAGGTGGGAATAATTTCACACATTTCACATTTAGCCCAGAGAAACATTAAATGCCCCCATTGTTAGTTCCAGGCTTATGATGCAAGAAGGGCTAAAATTTTCTAGACAGCAACAGTCAGCCACTCCCTGTAATGGGACTTACTTAACAAAAGCCCCAGTCTATCCATTAAATAGATGTATTCAGAGAGAGAGCTATTTTCTCCAGGACCCTAATTGCTATTCCCTATGTAAAGTGCTCCTGGCAAGTGGACAGAACATCATACGGAAACATCAGGAAACAAACAACACTTACTCCTTCCCAGCAATCGATTTCAAAATAAGACAAATGCATTAAGTAATCAGTACTAATTTAACCACATAAACTTCCTCCCTGGCTCTTCACACTTTACTGATAATCATGTTTTCTTGGAGGCACAGCAGATTTGCAATTCAGGCTCCAAGCTATACTATTAACGGAGGGTTTGGGAGAGCACGTTGAAAAGCAAGGTAATCTCGATCTTTATCTGTATGTACCTGAGGAAAGTCCCAGTCACGGGGCAGCGAATAGAGCCTGCAGAATTATTGCATTCTAAGCATCAGCACACACATAGAAACAGAGCCAAAACTGAACAGCCTCCAGCAGAAGGTTCCACAGGAGAAGCAAAACTTCAGCTCTGCCCTCAAACTAGAAAGTGACTCTCACATGCAGATTACAACAGCCATACATACTCTAAGGGGATTGTTAACTGGTCTCAGTGCTTTTAAATGGGCCTCACACCATCATAATGAATGTTCATCAGTCTGAGCACAAAGATGACCTTCATCCCATTCGTTTGCCTCACAAGGGAGAGGGAGGGGGAGTTTTGCAGACGCGCTCTGATCTCCTTCCTTCAACTCTGCTTCAACACAGACGATTCCATTGATTTGCTACAGCTCATCAGTGTGCAACACATACTCCCCCTTACCAAACAAGAGATGTTTAGGCCATCATGCCAGCTGACTGAAAAAAAATTCCAAGGCTGGACTGTTGCTACAAAAGGTGCTTCTGCTGAATACCAAGGAGCATGATAACAGATAGACCCGTCCTGTTCAAATACAACTTCAAGTTCTCTGGAATTTAGGACCCTGGATTATTTGAAGCTAAATCACAGTTACAGCTTCAGATCTGGATTCAATGATGTGTAAATCACTGAAATACGGTCATAAAATTCTGACTCCTGAAAAGGGCAAACTTCTCGAAAAAAGATGAATCTTCAATTGTCTCAAAAGGTACCCAGTAAAACAAAAAAGATGGTCCCTATCTTTCCCATTTTGCAGTAAGAATCACAAAGCCAAAATTCCCTAGCTACTGCAAATTCGAGGTTTGTATTAGATGCTGTAGCTTAGCCAATCTCTGTATATATAAACTGGGAGAAGAATAGACCTTGAATATTGTCCTGTTTTAGTAAGTCAGAGCCAAGAGTATCAGCTCTGCACAGTATGTTTGAAATGGCATTTAAGTACCAACAACTGTAAGAATTTTTTTCTTTACACTGCTTACAAGGTGCTTTCATCCATTCTTTTCTATAACTAACCCCCTTCAAACTGTTTCGACAGAAGGCTGTTTGTGATTTTTCTTTTCATCTCTACACATGATAAATCCAAACATAAAAACGTCCTTTGTGTATTATGGTTTGACTTGCTTGGAAATATAATGGGCACAGATAGCTTGTGCAAGAACTGAGAAAAACAGTGATGTTTTCCAAAAGGCAGCACCTGTCTCCTTTTTGTTCTTTTTTTACTTGGTAGTGAAGTGTGTTCAACTTTGTGCAAAATCAGTCCCAAATAGTAACTGCAGTTGGTAGGGTGGTTTTGGGTTTTTTTTGTTTTGTTTTGGGTTTTTCTCTCTTGTTGTTGGCTTGACTTTGTTTTACATTTTTTAATGGGGGAAGACATGGGAGAGGGACTAGGTTTTACTTGGCAGGCTTTCTTCATTCTGTCCAGTCATGCGGTCATTTTTTCCCCAATATTTTTAGGCAGTCAACCAGAGGAATGAACTCTTAAGCTACTTAAAGACAAAACGTCTGAGTCTCATATGCATTAAGATCCCTTTACATTTCTGTAGCACTGTAAATGCTTCTGAAATGAATGGTGGTACACAGGAATAAGCCTATGAAGCACATCAGAAGGACCACTAACTGGATTTTGTAATCCTGGCAACTTCCACATGTTTACATCTTTACCTGTGTCCCCTAGCAAGTGCTGAAGGAAAAGAAACAAGAAGCCAGGAGAGCTGTACCAGCATACTTTGTATCTTCTTCATTGTTATCCTTCATGCCATTCAAATAGGACTCTGGAATACACTATTTTAATTAGCAAAGCTTGTTTTAAAGTAAACAACACAAACACTCCTTATAGAACAGTCACAGTCTCCCCTGCTAGACATACAGGCTTTTTGGCAAGATCACATTCAAACAGCATGAAATTCACTCCCGTGCATGGCCCCCCAGAAGGCCCTCGCACTGCTTTAATTTCCACTTAGCTGCTCTGGTTAGGAGCGAGTGGTTTGTGGGATAAGGACCAAGGTTCACTACAACTTTCCTCCAAAAAAAAGATGGTCCAAATCCACATCTGTAAAGATCAGCAGTTTTACTACTATAAGGTCATAAAGGTGTAATATAGGCGTCATGCATAGAATACATACCATGTTTCAGTTGAGTCCTGTCCCTGCATGACTTTGAGCCCCTGCGAAAGTACCGATGCACAACACACATGTAGTGAAGCCCTCGATCAATATGGTTTGCTGTGTTGTGCTCTTTATTGGGAACACTGCAAAGTCATTCAACCGACAGGAGTCAAGACAGCAGTGAGAAGAGTATCCTCAGGAGGAAGCTCTGACAGAATTCCTTTTGACACATGGGAGAACATGAGATTCCCGTCTTAGATCAGTAATTGCTAAACAAACAGAAATCAGAAATCATTGATGCGACAAAGACCCCTAAGACACTGATGACTGAGGCCTTGTTATCCCCTGTACTACACACAGGGAACAACAGATGGTCAAAGGAAAACAGGGTAAGAACAAAACAATATGGCAATAAGGTTGGTTTTTTAACAAATGTCACTACTGCAGTCCATTTACGCTGACTGACACTGGTTGTTCTTTTCAGCTACAACTGTGCAACAAAATCGGGCATGTCTCATCTTCCAGTCTTGATACTGAACTGTTGCTGTTGTTGATTTTCTTTTGTTGGTCAAGTTTTTGTTTGTTTGTTTAGTTTTTTTGTTTTTTTTTTTTTTTTTTCTTTTTTCATCT